>LPNX010883972.1:25725-62756 GCA_001517045.1 Pseudotsuga menziesii | reverse complement strand
ATCCCTCAAGCGATGAGGAATATGAAGAACTCAACTCTTGAAGCACCTCTTATCCTCCTTATCATTTGGATAAGAAACGATGCTATCATGAATGAAGAAGACAATGAAGCTGAAGGCTCAAGAAGGAGTCTACCCATGAAACAAATAAAGATAAGTATTCAATTGTCATTTCATGATATTATTTTGTTATGCATTTGTTTATATTTAGTTGATGTATTATGCATGATAGGATATTTGCATTAATGATAGTATACTACTAATATGCATTTGATGGGTAAGTAGCTCATGGTGCTATACAATCTCCATCATTACTTATCTAGAATGAAACCTCTTTGCTAACATATTGGATTAGTGCTCAATCTCAATGTTGTCTTGGTAGAGATGGAAGGCATCTAGAAAGTTTCCGTGAGATATGGATGGATGTTGTATTGGCTAAAATAGTTGCATGATCATATAGTTATGCATAAGAGTTTTTCATTATGAATATACCTTATGAAATGTTTCTAACCATACAACTGCATTTGACTTGTCGGAAAGATCGCATACATAATCGCCTACAATAAAAGAAGGATGAGACTTGTTACGAAGAACAAGTGATGACAGTTCAAGATGAATAATAATATGATGAATGCAGCGACATCATTGATGCAGAACCTTCAAGCTATGAAGAAGTAAACAAGAAGAAAGGGAAGACTAGTTCAAGAAAAATGATGTCTAGGATGTAGTATCGACACATGAAGAGAAGTTTGTAGTTCCATCATGCAGTAGATGGAAACATCGTGGGATACAAAGCAAGATTCATAGCATGAGGCTTCTCATGAAAAGAAGGCCTAGACTATGAAGAGACATTTGCAGCCAGTAAGAGTTGAAACACATACATGATGATCTTGATGAATATCTTAACCTTTGCTACAAGGTTGAAGATGCAAGTCTATACACTAGATGGTCACATAGAATATTAGTAGCATAGGAAGCTACTTGTCACTCTGGTACATAATGTTTTAGTGCATAGAGTATAGAAGATAGAGGGAGTATGATGCTTCGCTTCAGAGGGAGTGACTACAGAATATCCTGAGGATCGACATGGTACAACAGGATGGACAGATTATTGATGACTTTAGGCTTTACTGAGAGTAAAGTGAATTCCAACCTTTGCTTCAACGTTGAAGGCGGAAGACCAGTGATGCTCTTGTTATGTGTCGATGCACTATTTAGGCATGGAGGTGTGGACAAAGGAAGTATGCAGTAGAGATCCTGAAGAGGTTCAGGATGATGGACTACATAACCACACCTATGGCATTGAACTTGAAGCTATTGAGTGTTGCTTCATCAGAGACTGTCGATGCTATGATGTATCATCAGATGATTGGTTCATTAATGTACCTAACGAACACGAGACCAGACATTTGCTTTGTTGTGAACACCTTGACCCATTTCTTGATAGATCCGAGAAATGTTCACTTGATTGCTGCAAAGCATATTCTGAGGTACCTGAGGGGTACAGTTGATTATGGGCTCAAGTACGATGCGAATCAGAAAATTAACCTAGAAGGTTATGTTGATTCAGATTGGGCAGGAAGTGCTATCGATAGGAAGAGCACCTCAAGGTGTTGCTTCAGTATGGGATCAGGTGTGATCTCTTGGTTTAGCAGGAAGCAATCCTATGTGGCATTGAGTACAGCTGAAGCAGAGTATGTCGCAGCTTGTTCAGCTAGTTGTGAGGCAGTATGGCTACGAAAGCTACTGTCTGATTTATTTGGTCTTTAGTTGGATGCTACTTGTATACATTGTGACAACCAAAGTTGCATAAAGTTGTCAGAGAATCCAGTGTTCCATGACATGTCGAAGCATATGAAGATCAAGTACCACTATATTAGTGATATGGTGTAGAGGGGAGCAGTGAAGCTCCAGTATGTTGTGAAGGAGGAACAGATAGCTGATGTATTGACAAAGCCATTAGCTAGGGTGAAGTTTGAGTACTTCAGGGAGAAGCTTGGTGTTCTCCAGATAGAGGTTTCCTCCAAGGGAAATTGATGAGTCCCATAGCCATTCTATCATGGTGAGAGGATTGGTTCCTTCCATGGTTAGATATAAGGGCTGAGCCATTCTGTCATGGTGAGAGGATTGGTTCCTTCCATGTCAGATATGAATGCTGAGATCCATACCCATTCTGATGAGTAGGTTAGATATAAGGGCTGAGCCATTCTATCATGGTGAGAGGATTGCTTCCTTCCATGTCAGATATGAGTGCTGGCCATTCTGTTGAGGAGGAAAGATGTAAGGGCAATTGCCATTCTTTGAATGGAGCTTCCTAGTGAGGTATCAGGAACACTCAGTCTAGGACTGAGTAGCCATTCTGATGTGATAGAGGGATGTGTTCCCACTTGATCAGATATAAGGGATGAACCATTTTGTCATGGCTAAAGGATTAAGTTCCTTCCATGTCAAATGTGAGTGTTGGTCATTCCAACGAGAAGGTCATATGTAAGGGAAACTGCCATTCTCTAGGAGAATGGAGGCACCTAGTTAGTTACCAGGTAGCTCAGTCGAGGAGGACTGGGGGCCATTCTGATATGACTGTAGGATTGGTTCCTACAAGATCAGATGTGAATGCAATCCCTTCCATCACTATGAGTAGGATGTGTTCCCGCTTGGATGGATGTAAGTGCAGAGCCTTTTCATCACTATGAGCAGGATGTGTTCCCACCTGGATGGATGTAAGTGCAGAGCCTTTTCATCACTATGAGAAGGATGTGTTCCCTCCTAGATGAATGTAAGTGCAGAGCCTTTTCGTCACTATGAGCAGGATGTGTTCCCGCTTGGATGAATGTAAGTGCAGAGCCTTTTCATCACTACGAGCAAGATGTGTTCCCGCCTGGATGAATGTAAGTGTAGAAATATTTCATCATTGTGAGCAAGATGTGTTCCAGCCTAGATGAGAGTCTTCCATCATTGTGAGTAGGATGTGTTCCAGCCTGGATGGAAGTGCAGAAATATTTCATCATTGTGATCAGCAGGATGTGTTCTAGCCTGGATGAAAGTGAGAAAATATTCCATCATTGTGAGTAGGATGTGTTCCAGCCTGGATGGAAGTACATAACTCTTCCATCATTGTGAGTAAGATGTGTTCCAGCCTGGATGGATGTGAGTACTGTGCCTTTCTGATGAGTAGGTCAGATGTAAGTGCTGAGCATTTTCACAGATGATAGTAGTTGTGTCCTATCATGCTGGTGAATGTGAGTGCTGGGCCTTTCTGATGTGATTATAGGATTGGTTCCTATATGATCAGATGTGAGTGCTGGGCATGCCTTTCGGACGAGTAGGTCATATGTAAGTGTTGGGTGTGCCTTTCTGATGAGTAGGTCAGATGTAAGTGCTGGATGGGCCTTTCTAACGAGTAGGTCAGATATAAGTGCTGAAGAAGACCTACATGGAGGCTAGGCCTACAACTAGCATGAAAAAGGGTTGGCTCTGTAGAACTTCTTGTGATGAGAAGAATCATGAGATAGCACCCATGATGATCCAGATCCAATGATGATCCAGATCCAATGAAGATGATCTAGCAGTGATGATCCAGATCCAGTGATGATGCCCAGTGATGATCCAGATCGAGCAATGATCCAAATCCAGTGATGATGATCCAGATCCAGTGATGATCTAGATCCAGTGAATGATGATCCAAATCGAGTGATGATCTAGATTCAATGATGATGATCCAGATCCAAATGAAGATGAATTACACATGAAGATGAATTGAAGATGAATATGACACAGAGAAGAATACTTGTGCTGATAAATTGTGTCGAGAGAATACCTTCCTAGTTAAGAGGGAGTGTTGATGTAATTGTAACTTTGGAATGTATTCATCTGTATTTCTTATGTATTGTAACCTGATGTTTATTCCGTGATGTATTGTAATGTATTTGAGTCATTTCATACCCCGATGTTTATTTTGGGAAGTTTCTATAATGAGAAAGTCATGTCAAGTCATTGTGGGTAACCCTCCTATTGGTCAAGGGTTAAAGTCCCCACAGTTGTGGGGACCTTGGGTTATTAGACTATCCTAGTGAATTCGACCCTAGGTGAGTCCTTGTAAGTTGGGGCAATAGTCCCTACCATTGTGTTACCCTCCTATTGGTTGGAGGAGGCAAATTCCCCACAAGTGGTGGGGCACTAGGATTATTAGACACTCCTAGAGATGTCGGCTCTAGTAAGTAATTGTTAAGTGAGGCTGACATGTTGGAGTAGGTTCCAAGTGAATGGAAGAATATAAATAGAGAGTGAGAGCCTCTCTATTTATCATACTCATACACACACACTTACTCATTGGGGCGCATGAGTGAGAGAGGAGAAGCTCTCTCAGAGTGAGAGAGAGAGAGACTGCTACTGTCGGGAGATCATCTTACTATTTTCTAGTTTTACCTTTGGTGTTGATTCTATCTCTGAGGAAGTTGTGGGGTTTTCTCCTTTATGGTTTCCCCGAGGAAAATTCTTTGTGTCTCTTGTCTCTTGTGTTGTGCTTATGTTTTATTGTTGTGCTTGTTATTCTCTCAGTTAAAAGATCCTAAGATAATAATGCTATCTTGAATGATAAAAATCTAATAGTCTAGAGGACTACATGGAACACTTTCTATACAACCTTCAAACATCCAAACAAAGACAAGTGGGGAAGGGGCCCTTGAAAACACTCCTACTTAAAGGAATCTGAGATGAATATTTAGAGATCTTAAATATGATGGGATTAGGTGATGTATTTCAGCTATCATATGATGATGTTTGTGAGTTATGTATAAGGTATTCAAGAGGAAACTCCAATATTGGTAAGAATTCTAAGGAACCTTCCTCTCAATTTTTGAAATCTGCTGCCAAAACAGGAGTTATAGGAGCTGAAATCATAAATTTATTTGAGAATTTTAGTGATGATATCAATGGTTCACTAAATTCACACTTGTGTGTTTTGTAGGTTAAGGAAAGGCATGAGGAATTTAAAGAAACATTTTTCCCTCAGTTCCAGAAGCAACATCTTGCAATGTATTGTCCTTTGGATAATCTCACAATTTGTGGCATATGTGGCCTGAAGAATTCCATGGATTGTTGCCCCTATTTACCAAGGATGAAAGCAACATATCAAAGAGATATAGGAGTTGCAACAAACTCATTGCAACAATCATGGAAAATGTGGCCTGCATGTATGGTTCAAAACTCTATCCCTCCATTTCCTTACCCTCATACTCAATCATTAAATACTCCTCCACCATGGCAGTTGTTGCAGCCTCAATTTAACTCCTACCTACCCTATCCATAAGGTTGGAATGGCCTATCTTATTATCACATGGTCACTCTCCCTCATGCTACAACACAACTCAGTCCTTCAATATGAACCTCAAAAACTAGTCCTATACATCAGCCACATATATCTTATCATCAAGCTCCTTGGAATCCAACACAATTTCCTGTCTAATCCACTCCCCACCCTAACCATAATAAAGTAGTACAGTATGCTTACAGTGTTGAACTGCAAAATTTTCCTACATTTCCCGCCTATTCTACCTCACCTACACCACTGCAAAAATATTTTGCACTGTTGCAGCAAGTCCATACAAGGCCTGAACAAATTATAGGTCCAAGATTTGCAGATGGAGTTTCTTCTAGACCTCATCAGCAAGTAGACATACAAGATCAACAAGCCACACGCAATATTTAATGAAGAACAAGAATTATAACCAAAAACTGAAGGACTTCTAGCGTCATTGTCACCATATTTGAATCTCTTATGCAATCAAGATGATCAGTTTACTAAGGAGCTTCATGGTGTAACAACCATGAGAAATCAAGGGAACAAAGACTATATTGAAGTTTGGTTTGAAACTACCATCAGTCTACAACATGATTCCATACTTCAGCAATTCTTGGCACCATCATTTCAAGGAAAGTTGATCTCTCATATCCTAGAATTCATAAATTTATATTTTTCTATTGGGAGTATGAACATACTTGAGTCACTTCTTCAAAAGTAGCTCCATTGGAAATATGCATACACTTGAACAATTTTTATATTTCCAAGTAGAATAGGGTAGGATAGAATAACAGAATAAAACCATGCTTTTGTTTATTTTAGTTTTTATTTTTGAATAAGTATGCTCTCTTCCCGCACCTTGTTGTGATCTCGAACATCAGAAAGTAGAAAGATAAGGAATGGGTGTGAGATGTTTTCAGGAATGCTTTGTAATTGTTGACTATTTGAACAAAATGCTTAAATAGCTTTTGTCTTCAATTTTCCAATTTTAATTTGTCTCTATTTGTTACAAAAACATTTTTCTTGAAAACAAAATTATAGTAATTAGGGAAGGTGGTAAGAGGAAGGAAGTATTAGTGAATGAAGACTCCATGGGGAAAAAAGCCAAACGGTTATGGAAACTTTCAATCTTGAAACTTGTGTGATCATCACGGTATGTGTTTAGTTTTCATTTCTATATAACACATCCATAAAAATACACAAGCATTATTTCAATATTATATCATTTTTAAGAGTTGCAGCATCTGCTGCAACACACTATGTAAATCAACCTAGGTACTGAATGCTCGAAATTTTTGGGTATGGGCATGTGTTCTATTGAAATTTGTATCATTAAAAACATTCACACCTATTCTAGTCACTTTTTGGGAGCCATATTTAATTTATTGGATTTCTGTGGTATTTTGGCTTGAAAGTTTTACTGAACACAGTCAGGACAATCTATTTTTGGGAGACCAAATGGAATTATTTGTAAAACCTATTTCATTTATAAGTATCCCTTTGAATCTAGTTTCCAAAACAATTTGAATTTTTTATATTGGACATTGAACGAAAAAGGTTTGGTCAAAATACTAACGGGGTGTCAAGTAGGCAGCTTAGGAACAGAGCTGAGACAGACACTTTTTGGATGCCTTATTGGATATATATTTAAATTTCAATATCGTATGCAAATTTTATGACCAAAATACCGACTACCTATCACAAATCAGCATTCCTAAAACTTTGTTTCCTAGACTGTTCATCGGCGTATTTGACCCATCAATTCTTATTAGATTCAAAAATTGTTTCTATTGAATATCCTTACAACAATCTACTTTCGTATCCAATTGGAGTCATGTTAATCAGTTATCAAATGAAAAATTTATGCCTAAAAAAGTTATTGTTGGTCTAGTTCGGAATTCGAAAAACACCTTGTCATGCAGGCCATCACTCTCCCACAGGTATAAATTGAATTTGCTTTGTTCATTTTTCTTTGGATTTGTTTTATAAGTAATTTCTTGTTGTTTTTTTTCATAATTTTTGGGTGAGTAGAGACCAATCATCTCTCTTCTTCCATCATCTCATGTTTTATTGCAGGCAAGTGCTAGGTTTTTGCAAGTCCTTGGAAGAATAAGGTTAATGCATGCACAAGTGACTCTTGAAGACATTTTCTCAATTTGCAAATGGATTGAGAAAATAAAATGGATAGATTGATATAAAAACCATATAGATACCAATGTTTCCAGAGTCAAGTCCCATTTCTACATGCCAAGAATCCTTTTAAGACAACATTAAGCTCATCACACATGTCATGCCAATTGTTGCCAAAAGAAACCTCTCAAGAAGCCAATTCTGTTATGGTAGATTCATTCACCCTCCTCCTTTCAAAGCTCCAAAAATCCATTCATGTTGAAGTCCCATTTTCCATTGATTATGCAGTCAACCTTAACCTTTTTATTTTCTATCATTACTACATCACAACTTCACATATACTTTCCACTTCTGAGTTTCATGTTGGTTCAATTTTTTCACTATGATTCTTTACAATCATTTATTATGTACTCGTATTGGATGATGTGGAATTCATTAAGTTCCACCTTCCAACGGTCTTGTCTCATCGACTCGAACACATCATCTAGGATCGATATTAGAGTTTTAAGTTCCATGGGATCTGCATGAATCAATGACAGATTTCCTTGTTGTTAATCATGGGGATTCATCAATGCCTCTTGATTGACAAATATTGCAGGTGACTCGACTCCAATGCATCCATTTGTACATGTTAAGATGCACTAAGGTAATTTAGAGCTCACTGTCATCAAAGGTGAGTTGTTCCACATTGGTTAATGGAATACATTAATGGACGGTAATCCAATGATTTATTTCCATGCTCGACTTCAACACATTCATTCGCATTGTAAGAATTGTACCTCGATTTTGTAGCGGCTGAATATTATGTGATCAAATGGTTTTAATAGTGACTTGCAGCATCATTTGTTTCAATAGTTTTGCAATTCCTTTCCATTTTCATTCCAATAGTTGATTTTTAGAATAAGACTTTCTACTTTTGTGGAAGAATTCCTCCTTGTCATTTGTCCCAGCAATTAGTTTTGCATGCAACCAGCACAACATCATTTCAGATCAGATTCACTCTCAAACAGTTTCAACTCTCAACTACATCTCTCTCAGCAATAGTTTTTCCTACATTAGCTCCAATAGACATTGGTACATCCATGCCAATCAAAGATTCCACGGAGGTAAAACTTGAGGTAAAATAGTATTTTTTATTTATTTATTAAAAATTTAGGAAGATTTCATTGAAAAACCACTAAGAATTCATCTACCTAATTTACCCATACCCTATTTTGTCCATTCATTCCCATCCTTTCCCATTCAAACCTAATCCCTCACTCCATTCAAACCAATTTGTCATTTTCTTCCTCTCTATAAATACCTAAAGTCTAGTTCCACAACTTCTACATCCAATCGTAGGACAATTCATTGTTTCTACTCTTCAATTACCTACAACAAAAGAAGCATATACTTCCCTAAAACAAATAATGCATTTATGAGGTGGTTTATTCACGTGACTTAAATAAATCACATTTCTAGCCTCCCCTTCTCTGTAGCACTGCCCCACATATGGATCATTAATGATTCGTACAAAAGTAAACATTTTTGTATGATCATGTTCAACATAAAGCAACAACATAAACAAAGTTTAATCCTTGATTGTTTGCTGACAATGAACATTTTACCTTCACCCAAAGTAACAGGTTTTCATGATAGTAAGATTGATATTGGGTAGAGGCATTCTTACTTAATTGATATGGCTTCTAATGCCACTATTATGAAGTTGAGCTCATTAATTATAATAACAGATTGAGTGCATTTTTGGAGGGTAGCATATCAATGATCTCATCCCTCCACAATAAAAAGTAATATTCTTCCACAAACAATAAGAGGCCATATGAAGAATTGGTCAAGCACTTGGGTTGAAGTTGATTTTGATTGCATGTGGACATGCTCTGTCTTGAGTTTGGGGGAGATGGATATTTCTGAATTAGATAAAAACTATTCTCTTCCATGAGGACATGGGAATTATTCAATTTGGGGGAGAATTGGTTATTATGTTTGTCGGTTGACTCTCTCATTTGCCATTCATATTACTCATGTACATTGTTTTTCCATATTTAATGCAGAATTTGAATTGAGCATATCTCACAAAATATGCATCACATTCTCGTGATTTTTGTACATGGAATGCATAACATCAAGTTGAACAAACCTGGTAAGTTTCAACTCAATCCAATGCATGTTTTTTGAGAAAATGCTCATCATCACCTACAGCCATTTTTCCTTTCTATCGAGATACGTGCATCAGATAGATTTTATTTTTGGTGAGCAGATGGATTGTGCTAAGAGGAACATACTCACAAATTTTTAGGAAAAAATGCTTCACGGATTTTGAAAAAATGGCCATCCTCACCCACAGCCAATTTGCATTTTTCTCGAAATCCGTGATGTGGGTATCTCTTATTTTCGTTGTGAAGATGCACTGAACTAGTAAAAAATTGTCTCCAAAATTTCAGCCTAACCCAATTCGTCGTTTGGGAGAAAATGGCTTCAGAATTTTTATGTTCTATTTGTTGAAACTCCGCTAAATTTAGTGCTCTTTTGTTGAAACTGCGCTAAATTTAGCGCTCTTGCTGCGACTCCGCTAAATGGATGCATCCGCTAAATTTTCTACTAAATTTTCCACTAAATGGCTGAAACTTCGCTAAATTTCTCCTCTAAAGTTTTTGCTAAATTTTTCGCTAATTGCTGAAACTCCACCAGAATTGCTATAAGTCACTTGAGGGCTACTTTTGAAGGAGAAATGCAACAACCATTATTTGAATATGTTTCAAGTATTATTTGGAAAGAAGAATCATATTCCATTAGCATCATCAGTGGGAAAGTAGTGGTTTTGGTCACTATGCATAGTAAAATGAAAGCAACAATCGAATGAGTCCTTCTAGTTTTGATGCTACACAGGTTTTGGGTTGCATGAGGACATGCAACAAGTTCGGTTTGGGGGAGATGTTGGGTCACGTATTTGTCCATATTTTCATTACCTATCGACATATATTGCATTCCTCTTCTTCTTATTATTATCCATTTATCATTCCATTTTACATCCATTTGCTCTAATTTCTCGTAAAATACCATATTACTCTCATTGATGCTTTAGTGGTTAATGATGATTATTTTCATTTATTTTTTATGAATTGAAGACTATTATGCATAATTTTACTGATGATGGTTTGTGGAGTGATTTTTCATATTAACAGCAGCAGCACTGATGGTTCAAGCCTCCAAAGTTGGCATGCTAGCACACGCCCACATGGAAATTCACAACATGGTTTAATTCCAGGGATTGATTATGTGGATTTGCGATTTCAATTCATGCTCAAGTCCAACATAGAAGTCTTCAGTTCATGATTAAACGATCTTAACCAAAAACGCATGCAAAATAAGAAGACATTTATTGGCGTCTCAATTTACGGGAAGATAGAAATGAATATTGAAAATCCAGGACATGGGTTTTCTGTGTAACAGGCTCAGTTACCTGACTCATGCGGAAATCACCAAACAAAGCCACGATTTGAGATATACAGATGGTTATGTAAACATGTAGTTCTCATCATTTGTAGTTACAGTTGTATCTCAAATTAGCAGATTTGTTAAAACAGATTCCAAGTTGGGAATTCGGTTATTCATCCTTATGAAGGATTTTTATGTATAAATATGTAATCAATCTCATGAGAGGGGGGGGAGGAGAGAAAGTAATGTTATGCTATAGAATTTGATCCATACTATGTTGTAATAATTTCATTATGATCATACATGCTGGCAGTTTCTTAATTCTGAATTTTTGACCTTCATTGTGGAGATCCAGATCTCCTCAATGGAGGAAGGGCCCTCTTCCCTGATCAGATGCTAGTAATGTTGATTGTAAGTGTGTTTTTGTTTATATTTTTTTATTATTTAGTTCATGATTTCATTAATTAGATATATCATAGTTTTTTTCATGATAATTCATTTTGATAAATCGTTGGCCAAGCATTTCCTTCAGATTTATCTAATTAGATCTTGCTTCGCAAGAGTTGATTTTATTTTTAGATTTACAGTGTGATTTTATGAATAGGTTTGAGGTTTGATTTATTTTCAAGAAGGTGTGATATAGTTTACAAAGAGTTTTGTTTTCATACCAATAGATCAACAATGTCAAGTAGAAATTGTGCTTGCATAGATATCACACAATAGCTTTGAAATAAAAGACTTCCATGGGTTGACAATTTATGTTTTGGGAATTTCAACTGTTTATTTCATTAGACAATTAATCTTCCCAACATGTATCGCACTTGAGTAAGAAAGGGCATTCAAATTTGAAGCGGTTAAGGAAAGGAACCATTAAAAACCATTCATATTCCCCCCATATGCAAAAAGAATCATTTAGGAGGAGACATAGTGGGATAAAATGGGATTCACCAAGTAAAGAGTATGGTGGAAAGGATGGAGCCTACGACAGAGGGGTAAGCACACAGGTACATCGAGGCTAGGAACAAGTAGAGGTGAACTACCATAAATCAATGTCTTATAAGAATAGAGGTGATTGTATCCCTTTGAGTATGACTCTCCTTTGTATATTCTTAGTTTTCAATAAGCGAAGTTGTAATAGATTTCTATTCTGAATCCTTCTTGTTTGTATGTTGGTCCAATTTTCTGGTTCATTAATTTGATGTTTAACTAACCAATGAATGTTAAAGTTGAGCACATAAATAGGTATCTCATTACTACAAAGAATATAGGTTGTGCTCATGATACTCTTCATGAAGTGGTATCATAGTTGGTATAGCTCCTAAGAATGATTTTCCAAATTTCTCCTATAGAACGTGATAACAGAAAGTATGTTGGTTGTGGTTCATCATGGTTGTTGAGGTATGAGTTGTAGGGAAACATATCCAATTTGAGGCTCATGAATGTTAGTCAGATTTAGGACTAAGAGACAACTTGTGAGGATGTTTCCACAGAGAAGAGGAGTAGCACGAGGAGGAATGAGGAACTGAGAATTGAATGAGTCGAGATGAAGGATAGAAAAGTTTGAGAACCGAATAAATGGGGATGTTGAAGCTGACTTAGAGCCAAAGGAAGAGATTGAAGAAGAGGAAAATGTTGAGGTGGGTGACCCAACAATACGATTAATATTGTTTCTAATCAATAAAGGTAGCGCAGAGGTAGAAGTTTCCTGCTATGATAGAAGTTTGAGGGATGATACTCTCATTGATTGGTTAGGAGAACTTTAAATATACTTTGAATATGTAAATGTTCAAGATCCAAATCATGTCTAGTTTTCCACTATGAAGTAAAAGGGACATGTTGTCCTCTAGTGGGATATGTTCCAAAAGGATCAAGTGAAAAATCAACTAGAGAATATTAAAACTTGCAGAATGATGGTTAGAAAGATTAAGGAGGAATTTCTACATGTTTACTACCAATATAATTTGTGTGGCCAAGTATAGAATCTCAGACAAAAGGAGACATGTGTTCATGCCAGTATACTAGAGAATTCTTTAAGTTGTCACTTAGGTCAGGAATAAAAGAACTAGAACATAAAAGGGTAGTAAGGTATAAGGATGAAATGAAATATTTGATTCAGGATGAGATGATTATGCATTATTTTTGTACTGTAGATGAATCCTAGCAAGTTTCCTTAAGGGTAGAAGAAAATATTGATAAGAAATTGCAACAAAAAATTCAAGGAAGAGGTCCAAGGGGCATAGGAAAAGAAAGTGTTGTTCAAGATAGTGATTAAGAGGATTAATCCACCAGTAGCCAAGGAAACATAGGAATAAATGGCACTGGAAGATTCATTTATGTTAGTACTTTTTACACTTGTGGAGAAGAGGGGCACAAAGCATCTGAGTTCCCAAAACGACATAACTCGGGAAATAGAAGTGAAGCTAGAACATAGGTCACACAGGAAAATGAAGCATTGGAGGGTGATGAAAATGTGATAGTACATTGGCAGGAAAAAGGAGAGAATTTATTTTTTCATAGAGTGTTGCTTAAACCTGAACAAAAGGTACTAGAAGAACGTGAGCAAAGAAGTAAAATTTTCAAAATGAAATGTAAAGTTCAAGTAAAATGTTGTAATATGATTATAGGCAATGGAAGTATAGAGAATTTTGTATCATAGAGGTTGGATAGAAACTAAATTTAAAATATTCTAACCATCCCAACCCATAGCGATTCTCGTGGCTACTAAAGGTACAACAGGTGATAGTGACTCAACAATTTTTATTAATTTTTCAAATTGGGAATCTCAATGAGAAAGTCTTTTGTGATTTAGTGGAGATGGATGCATTACACATACTTCTTGGAAAATCGTGGTTGTTTGATAGGAATTTTTTTCATGAAGGAATGAAGAACACATATGAGTTTAAGAAGGATGGAAAATGATATAAATTGTCACCAATGCTAGAAAATTCTACTAGACATCAATAACAACAAAAGTATGGGAAGAAGCAACTTTAAGGATATAGACAACAGTAGCAGTCAAATTATGTTCTGTTATGGTAAGGAATTTTTAAAAGAACATAAAAGGTCAAGATTTCATTTAGCCATAGTACCAAAGGGAGTCCAAGAAGATGTGAAGGCAAGTGATTTACCACTAGATATTAACCCTTTCTTGAAGGAATTCAAGGAGATTATTGTATATGAATTACCAATAGGGTTACCACCCTTAAGGAGTATTCACCATAAACTTGACTTGATTCCTAGGTCAAGTCTACCCAATAAGGCACCTTATCATATGACTCCATCACAAAGTGAAGAGGTAAATAGACAAGTACAGGATTTACTTGATAAAGGAATGATTTGAGAAAGTTTGAGTCCATGTGCAATACTAGCAGTCTTAACACCGAAAAAGATTGGTAATGGTGAAGGTGCACTTATTCAAAGGCCATCAATAATATCACCATAAAATATAGATTTCCTTTACCAAGAATGGATGATCTTATGGATTGTTTGAGTGGGGCCAGATACTTTATAAAGGTAGACCTAAAGAGTGGTTACCATTAGATACATATAAGTGAAGGTGATGAATCGAAGGCCACTTTAAGACAAAGGATGGGTTGTTTGAGTGGTGTGTGATGCCACTTGTGTTAACTAATGCTCCCAATACTTTTATGAGGATCATGGAGATAATCTTGAAATTGTTCTTAGGAAAATTTGTTGTTGTGTATTGGGATGAAATTATGATATTTAGTAATAGCAAGGAATAAAACCTAGAGCATGTGAGAAGGGTGTTGTTGTGATTAAAGGAAAATAAGTTGTTGATCACTATGAAGAAGTGCATGTTCCTGAAGAAAAAATTGGTGTACTTGGATTTTGTGGTTTACATTGAAGGCTTGAATATGGATACAAACAAGGTAAAGGCCATTTTGGATTGGCCAACAAATAAGTGCATCTTTGATTTGAGAATATTCCATGGTTTGGCAAGCTTCTACAGGAATTTATCTATAATTTCGGTGAGAGTTGTGCAACCCTTACTGAATGCATGAAGAAAGGGACTTTCCAGTGGACCACAATAGCGATGATTACATTTGGATATATGAAGAAAAAGGTAACAAAACAACCAATTTTGGCACTTATAGGTTTTGATAAAGTGTTTCAAGTGGACTATGATGCAAGTGGGATAGGAGTTGGAGCAGTTCTAATCCAAGCGGGAAGACCAATAGCATTTTTCAATGAGAATTTGAACGATGCTAAAAATAAATATTGTGTTTATGATCAAGAATTCTATGTTATTATATAGGCCTTGAAGAAGTGGATATTATCTATTACTTAGTACCAAATAATTGGCACTATACATAAACCATAAGGCATTGTAGTACATCAACGGTTAAGGTAAGATCAATCAAAAGCATTCTAAATGGATATGTTTTTTGCAAATTTACACTTTTGTATTGAAGCACAGGTCTGGAAAATCAAAAAAAATTGTTGACATGTTGAGTCAGAGAATAATGTTGTTGAACACCTTGTCAATGGAAGTTGTTATATTAGAAATTATGAAGGAATTGTATGCAGAGGACACCAATTTTATGGAGGCTTAGAAGGCATGTAAAATTCCTTGGAGCATAGAAATAACATTGTACCTAGATTTCCACATTCAAGAGTAGTTCTTATTCAAGAGTAAAAAATGATGCATTCCTCAAAGCTCATTGAGACTGAACATGATAAGAGAGTTGTATAGTGGAGTTTTGGGTGGAAATTTTGGTGTTGACAAGACCATAAGTTGAGGAACGATATTTTTTGCCTAGTATCCACTAGGATGCCAAGAAATTTGTTGAGAGTTGTATATTTTGTCAGCTAGAGAAAGGTAGGAGTCAAAACATTAGACGATATACTCCATTGAACGTTCCCGAGAAACCATGGGAAGATATAAGTATGGAATTTATTTTGGGGTTGCATCAGAAACAAAGAGGGAATGATTCTATGATGGTTTTCATGAACAGATTCACAAATATTACCCTTTTCATATCGTGAAAGAAGACCAATGATGGTACAAAAGTGGTCACATTAATTTTTCGATATTGTGAGATTGCATAGATTACCGAGAAGTATCATTTCTAACAGAGATACAAGCATCCTTGGACATTTTTGGATGCTTTATAAAAATATGGGTTCCAAGTTGTTGTACAACTCAACATACCATCCGCAAATAGATGAAAAAACCAAGGTGGTTAATCATAGCCTTGTAAATTTCTTCCATAGATAGAGTAGAGACAAACCAAGCCAGTAGGATTTGGTCTTGGCCCAGGATGAATTTTCCTATAACAACTTAGTGAATACATATATTGGAAGGATTTTGTTTGAGGTTGTGTGGAATATCACCAAAATGGATTGTGCATTTGGTTAAATTGTCAATCCAGAAGCTAAGAAAATTTTTGATGCAAGTGAGTTTGCAGAAGACATGTTGGAATTGCATGAATGGTTCAAGAGGTAGCTACAACACACCAATGTCAAATTCAAATAGAGAGTGGATCTATGGAGAATAAAAAAAGTATATTAGGAAGGTGAACTAGTAATGTCCAACTTTAGGAAAGATAGATTCCATAGAAGAGCATATGGTAAACTCAATTACAAGAAAATTAAACCTTGTAGAATCTTGCAAAAGATTTATGATCATGCTTATAAATGGAATTACCAATAGATTTTGGCATCTCTCCAATATTCAATGTAGTAGGGGACGGATAACAATGAATAAGGAATCCTAGATGAGCAGAAGAAGCAATTTCCAGTCAAACTAGTTGATCAAGTAGAACAAATTTTGGAGAAGAGGTTATGCAAAAGGGCCTGAAATGAGGAGTGTTTTGAGTATTTAGTTAAGTGGAGAAATATGGGAATTGAGGATGGATCGTGGGTGTCTAAAGAAGAGTTGGAATTCCTACGAGGGTATTCCTCCTCTGTAGAATCTATAGTAGCATCCACATGAATTGAAATATCATGTTTATTTTACCAAGGATGTATGATGCAAAAGCATCCCTGGATCGGAGCAATCAACATTACCCAAAAAGAAATAAAATATTTAATTTATGAGTTAGTGTGTATGGAAAATAAGAAGGAACATATCATGTTTATAGATGTTGCAGATCCCTCAGATGCAAAGAAACTATTGCAGAGTTGGATATGAGTTTATGTTGAAAAAATTTTGTTGTAGATCCATGTGGCATGAGAACCCAATATTAAATAGTGGATTGCACAAGGAAGGGCATTGGAATTTGAAACAGTTGAGGAAGGGAACCATAAAAAATTGTCCATCTTCCCCTTATATAAAAAAAATCATTTAGTGGGAGACATAGAGGAGGGAGAAAAGGGGGTTCACCAGTTCATAGGATACATCATGGTGGAAAGGACAAAGGCTACAATGGAGGGGAAAGAACTAAGGTACATTGAGGCCTAGAGCGAGTAGATATGAACTACCATAAATCAATGTCATGTAAGAATAGAGGCAATTGAATCCATCTGAGTATGACACTCCTTTGTAAACTCTGATTTTTTAATAAAATAAGCTACAATAAATTTATGTTTTGAACCATTCTTGCCTATATGTTGTCCCCATTGTCTGGTTTGTTAATTTTTTGTTTAACTAATCGATGAATGTTAAAGTTGAACACATAGATAGGTAGCTCGGTATTGTAGTAGAGGATAGGTTGTTGTCATGATACTCTGCACCAGTAAGGACTCCTCTTCCTTTACATGACACTGCCAAAGTGGATTGGTTCCATAATTTACAATATTTTAATGACCCCAAGTATAGCTACTTGTATACTCATCATTTGGAACTACCTAAGATAGACAAGAATCTATTTCCTTGACTTTTCCTTTACATAACATACATTTTGATGCTCCAAAATAGGTTTCTAAGTTTGGTGGAAGTGGTCTATTGAATGTAGAGGATTATATCCAAAATTTCTTGATGCATTAACACTCATGAATATCACTGTACTTTATGTCATCATAAGTATGTCCATAAGGACCTTTAGAGGGGATGTGATAGCATGGCATCGCTTTCTCCCTCATGGTATTATTTAAGAATTCAAGAAATGTTTTCATGGGGTTGATGATGTGATTTCCCTACTCAGGGAATTCCCACCATATCAATCAATGTAGGTGAACCCATTTCAAATTCTAAAAAATGTCTTACCACCACCTTGGATAAAATCCCATGAGATTTGTAACCATTGGGAAACTATTTATATCACTATTGCATGACCACCATGAATATGAATATGATGTACATGTTCAAAAGTATATTGATGAAAACCACATGAAAGCCTTAGAGGGGGCTAAGAAAAATTCCCTCAAAACTAAGGAAAACATGGAGGAATCCAAAGTGGATTCCTCATCCATAACACAATTTTGTTTTAACAACAAGCCTAGGAATGAAATACTTTGAAATGAGTACTTTGTCATGGCTTATGAATTGGAAAAACCTTCAAGAAACTGATAGGGAGATTTTTAAGACATTGAAATTACTAATGAACATGAAAAATCAGATATTTTCTCTAAATAAACAAGTTAATTACTTATGTTTTTTCACTCCTATGAGGGAAAGGCCTCCTCTCCCTTAAAATGTCACTTCTAAAGTGGATCGGTTTCATAATTTCCAATGTTTTCATGACCCAAAATATAACTACTCATATACTCATCATTTGGATGTACCTAACAGAGATAAGAATATTTTGCCTCAACTAAATAGAAATATTTCCTCTGCCTTTCAAAATCATCATGTTATTATGCAAGAAACTATTCCTTATGGAGAAGACTCTTTCTCTTTAAAAAATTTTAATGTAGAAACTAGGAATCAACCTCAAGACCAAATGTACAAGGAGGGGATGAGACTAAAACCAATCCCAAAAGCAACAACAAAAATAAAAATTTCCATGAGTTATAGATCTCCTTTTCCCACAAGGACTATGTCTTGTTTGGTTATGAACAAGGTTAGGTCATTGAATGCACAACCTCCTCCATGCTTCCCAATATTGGGACCTTCCAATGTAGTTGAGGACTCACTATTTATCTCACATGATGTTATTAGTTTTCCTTAGGATTCCTACTCAGTTTGAAAATCATTCTTGCATACTATATTAATTTGTCACAGTGGTCTAGGAATTGAAAACATAGTCTCACAAAGAATACAGAAAAATATGCATAAAATTGGCAAAATGGTGCTACAATAGAATGATGCAGCTCTGTATAATCAATAAATAATGATTAATAATACAATGATCATGCAAGATGCATGAATGCCAAGACAATTCAAATTCTCAAGGAGGTCATTCGAATTGAATGAATGGGTGTAGCTTAACTGACTATAAGCCACAGTAAACACACCTAGTTAACCAACTGATCAAGTCATGTTGACTCAACTGATTCCTAACTGAAGTCGGAGTGCAATGAATAACTAAGTATAACTGAAAGTAGCTCAAACACATGTCACTGCATGCCAACCAACAAGTGGTAGCACACCATTAACTCCAATGAACCCCGATGAGGTTAACTGAAGTCAAACTGGCCATCAATGGTGGTTGGAGGCACCCCTATTGACTCCAGTTCATTAAATATTAATAAAATAATCAATATAATCAATGGAGGCACCTTCACCACTCAGCTTAACTGATTGTAACCATCAGTTAGCAATTAGGTGCATTTATGACACTCAGATCACTCCCGGAGTGCTCTAGTTAGCCTCCCCAAATGAAGGAGAAGCCTTTAGTTGGCCTCCTTTACTGAAGGTAAGCATGGGTGTGCTCTTGTTGATTCATATAGTGCTCCTTTGATGCCAATTAAGTCAATAAAACTTAGGATAGTGGTCTAACAAGGCCAAATTGACCAAATTAAGTGTGCATGGTGGGTAAATGTCTCCAACACCCCCCTTAAGCTATACTAAGGAGAAGTAGAAACATAAAGTGCAAGAAATGCTAGGGCCCCGAAAACTAAGGACATAGGTCACCCTACACAATAATGAAACTCAAAAAATGCTCAAAAATAAATATAAGTGAGGAAAAGAGGGAAAACCTAGTGGGAACCCCCCCCCCCCCCCCCCCCTCAAGCTGAACACTAAAAGTAATATGATCACCCTGATGAACTCACCCCCAAAAGTGAACGGAGGTAAGTGAACTTATTTTTTGAAAATCTCTTGGTAAATATGTCTACAATCTGGTCATCATTCAGGCAATATTGCAGAATGATGGTCCTGTCATGCACTAATTCCCTGATATAGTGCATGTGTATCTCTACATGCTTGGTCCTCTTCCTGGTAACTGGACCTGTGGATATCTTAATAGCACTTTGATTGTCACAAAAGAGGACAGTGGACAAAGCACTACCAAGATTGTTAGAATTTCATCATTAAGCTAGCAATACATTAGGATATTTAACTGAGAGAATAACAAGCACAGCAATCAAACACAAGAGACAACGAACACAGTTTTTATCCTCCGAGAAACCATAAATGGTGAAAACCCTACAACTTCCTCAGAGATAGAATTAGCACCAAAAGTAGAACCCAAAACAGTAAGTGATCTCCCGACAACAATAACCTTCTTTCTATCTATCCCCAGTGTCTTCTCCTTCCTCAACTATGTGCTACACTTGAGTGTGTATGAGATGTGTGATAAATAGAGAGGCCAACTCTCTATTTATACTAATTCCTGACTTGACGAAACCCTACTAGGGCTGACATCACTAGGAGAGTCTAATAACCCTAGTGCCCCGAAACTGCGGGGACTTTAACCCTTAACCAATAGGAGGGTTACCCACAATGACCTGACATGACTTGTTTACATTATAGATCTTCCTGATAGGAACATCGGGGCATGACATGACTTAAGTACATCTTGGAATAAACATAGGGTTACAATATATAATAAATACAAGTGAAATACATTCCAAAGTTACATATACATCAACACTCCCTCTTAACTAGGAAGGTATTCTTTCGACACAATTTTCAGCACAAGTCTTCTTCTCTTCTGGATCATCACTCGATCTGGATCATCACTAGACATCATCACTAGATATGGATCATCACTGGATATGGATCATCATCACTCGATCTGGATCATCACTAGGTCATCATCATGGGTGTTATCTCTTGATTCTTCTCATCATAGGAATCTCTACAGAGCCAGCCCTTTTTCATGCTCGATGTACATCTATAGAGCCAATCCTTTTTCATACTGGATGTATCATCACAAAGCTAGTCCTTTTTCATACTAGATGTGGAACACACACAGAGCCAGTCCTTTTTCATATTGGATGAGTCTTCACAGAGATAGTCCTTTTTCATACTAGATGTGGCACACACTCAGAGCTAGTCCTTTTTCATACTAGATGAGTCTTCACAAAGCTAGTCCTTTTTCATACTAGATGTGGCACACACTCAGAGCTAGTCCTTTTTCATACTAGATGAGTCTTCACAGAGCTAGTCCTTTTTCATACTAGATGTGGCACACAAAGCCAGCCCTTTTTCATGCTGGATGTGGGATCATCACATACACCTGACAATGGAAGGAACAAATCCTCTCACCATGTCACAGCTCTTACATCTAACCATAGAAGGAACCAATCCTCTCACCATGTCAGAAGGGCACAACACTTATATTTGACCATGGAAGGAATCAATCCTCTCACCATGTCAGAATGGCACAGCACTTACATCTGACCATGGAAGGAACCAATCCTCTCACCATGTCAGAAGGGCTCAGCACGAACACATCACTTCCTCTTGGGAGGAATCTCAATCTAGAGAACACCAAGCTTCTCCCTGAAGTAATCAAACTTCATCCTAGCTGATGTCTTAGTCAACACATCAGCTATCTGTTCATCCATCACAACATACTGGAGCTTTACTACTCCTCTCTACACCATATCCCTGATATAGTGATACTTGATCTCGATATGCTTTGACTTGTCATGGAATATTGGATTCTCTGACAACTTTACACTACTCTAGTTCTCATAGTATATACAAGTAGCATCTAACTAGAGATCAAATAAATCAGACAGTAGCTTTCTCATCCATACTACCTCACAACTAGTTGAACAAGCTACGACATACTCTGCTTCAGCTGTACTCAGTGCCACACAGGATTGCTTCCTGCTAAACCATGAGATCACACCTGATCCCATACTCAAGCAACACCCTAAAGTATTCTTCCTATCGATGGCACTGCCTGCCCAATCTGAATCAATATAACCCTCCAGGTTAATCCTTTGATCAGTCTTATACTTGAGCCCATAATCAACCATACCCTTTAGGTACCTCAGAATTTTCTTTGCAGCAGTCAAGTGAACATGTCTTGGATATGTCAAATATTGGCTCAAGGTGTTCACAACAAAGCAAATATATGGTCCTGTGTTAGTCAGGTACATCAAGGACCTGATCATCTGACGATACATCGTGGCATCAATCGACTTTGATAAAGCATCACTCAATAACTTCAGATTCGATGCCATAGGTGTGGTTAATTCCTTACATTCCATCATCCCAAATCTCTTTAGGATCTCTACTGCATACTTCCCTTGTCCAAGGAAGATTCCATCTGTATTCTGCCACACCTCCTATTATCACTCCAAAAAACTCCTCTAGGTTGTAGCTCGAGGATGCTTGGTAACTTAAAATGTTTTTTAGGGTTTTTCAATATGGATCAAGTCAGCTGACCTATATAAACTCCCACTCTCAAGACATGCATGAAGCTCACTCAATCATAAGGCTTTTAGTTAGTACAACTTGTTCAGTAGTTTGACAATAAGGTGCAGGGATGGAGAACACATCAAGCTAGCAGACTTAGATACAAAACAGATGCATATAAATGGCTAAATCCTA
Source organism: Pseudotsuga menziesii (assembly GCA_001517045.1). NCBI lineage: Eukaryota > Viridiplantae > Streptophyta > Pinopsida > Pinales > Pinaceae > Pseudotsuga > Pseudotsuga menziesii. Next base: position 40,041 of record LPNX010883972.1, on the reverse strand, counting down.
ACAAGGATAGTATTTATAAATCAAATCACATTAACTCACCAATAGGATGACAGCTATTAGCTATTAATCAACTTGAAAATCACCTAAATGCACATTCAGGAATAAGTACAGTAAAGATAAGGATGATGGCTGAACAACTCATAACAAAAGAGATTATAATTAGAATAAACAAGATGAGATGCTTGACAATAGAATAGGCTTACAAATCCCCGAAGTTGAACCCTTATTATAAAATCAATCATGGGATTTATAGCCTTCTACAAAAATGACAGATCTTGAAACTTCGATCTGTTTTCACAAAAAATACTCAGAAGTGATATTTTTTTTAGATTAGGGTTTTAGACCCTTGCTAACTATTTTTCTATCTATTGTGAAGATCTAGTTCACTGAGTGAAATTTTAATAACTGAAGTGGTCACTGATAATCATCACTATTGGTTCAGTGTGAAATTGCCACCAACAGCCAGTGTCTCGATGTTTAACTGAAGTGACCTTTCTTGTTTAATCCGCTGGAGTTTTCTACCTTGTTGTCGCAGTTGTCGATTGGAAGATCTGACCTCTAACCCGTTGGCACCCCAAACCTCAATGCTACCGTAGTGCTGACACCTTAAATGATTAATGTTGTGACGGTTTATGCATCGACGATCGAAAGCTCTGTCCTCTATCCCATCGACACTCCAAGCCTGAACGTATCGGCGCTTTCCATCACTAGCTTGTCAGGGATTGGAAGCTATAATAACTAATGCATAGGAACCATAAAGATGAATGCTACCATAGTGTTGGAGGTTCCAACGACTAATATTCTCAGCATTGACGATCGAAACCCCAAGACTAAATGTATCGGAGCTTTCAACCATTAGCTTGTCGGCGATCGGAAGCTATACTCACTAATGTGTTGGAACTTCTTATCTGAACACTACCGCAGTGTCGGAGCTTTAGTTCTCTATGCCACCACTCTTTTAGAGATTTAAACCACTAGCTTTGCGATCAAAAACTGAAAGCTCTAGCCACTATCCCATCGGTGCCTTAGACCTAAATGTTGTTGTAGTGTCGACGTCTCAAATCACTAACGTCGCGACGGTTTCTACATCGGCGACTGGAAGTTGTTTCCTCTAACCCTTCGGCGCCTTAGACCTGAGCGCTGCCATAGTGTCGACGGTTCAAATCACTAATTTCTAAGCATCGGTGATCAAAAAGACTAGCCACTAATATGTCGGTGATTGAACTCTCTAGCCACTAAACTCTTCATCAGCAATCGAAACTCCAAACCACTAACCATCGGCACTTTAAACCATTAACCATCGAAACTTTAAACCACTAGCTTCGCAATCAGAAATTGGAAGCTCTAGCCACTATCACATTGAATCCTTAGACCTGAGCGCTACCACAATGTTGGCGTCTCAAATCACTAGCATCATGACGGTTTCTTCATCAGCGATCGAAAGCTCTTTCCTCTAGCTCATTGGTGCCTTATACCGGAACGCTGCCGCAGTTTCGGCATCTCAAACCACTAACAATCGGCGATCAGAACATCAAGCCACTAGTGCGTCGAAACTTCAAACCACTAGACCCTCCATAGTGGCGACTACATAGAGGACTAAATGTCGAAAATGTCGGTGTTACAGAGGATTAAACCTCTGACTTGCTGTCAAAAATAAACAGTTCAGGTGAGCTTTGTGTTTCATCATACACCAGAATAATATTCGTCCAGTAAGAAATCATTTCCATCACATGTATCCAACACCCATCCGTGTCTTGCTGCAGAAGTGTCTGGAACTGATAAATGGAAGTCTTTGAATGACTCATTCCATGTACAATTTCAGTCTTTGGAGCTCTTATTGCACCTACGTAATTTTCCCAAGCTTGTCACTGTAGTTAAAAACACGGGGGGGGGGATTTTGTTGTTCTTTCAAACTGTCAGTGATATTCATATCCTTCATTGCATGAGTTAAATTCTTCATATTATCAAAATAAATTTATTTTGGGAGATAACATCTGGCTTCTACTTGGGGATGAGAGCCTCCCTGTGAGGTCCTAAGAACCCGAGACCAAAATTCCTTTACTAAAAAAGAATAATTAAAGCTATCTTCTAGTGTTCCATTGGGCATGGAGTCATTTGTCTTCTGTAACTGATCCGCTGCACCCTACCTGTAGCCTGCTTTGCTTATTCATGAAAACAACTGAAAATGGCCTAGCTACTCATATTAAGAGCTTATTTTCCTCTCTACTCCTACTCCTAATTCTAATTAGTAGATCCTTCTTATCATGTGACATCATGCTTCTAATGAAGCCAGGTCATAAGCTGATCTGCTGAACTTATCCCTGATATTGACCCAAAAAATAAATGAAACCCTAGCATGCAGCAATCTATTTTTGAAGGGTGATGGAACGATCCATCATCTAACAAAAATATTTTGATATCTACGATGCTTATAAGTTCCAGATAGTCAGCAACAAGGTCATAAGAACCAACAAGAAATACCTTTTTATGCTACTGATCTTTTCCTTCACTGATGTCAATGTTGAATGTGGACTGCTCAACCTTTGTCTGATAAAAATGCAAGCTCAACAGTTGATATGAATATTTCTGCTCCTCTTCACATAATCTGAAATCATCATGATGATAGGCTGGCTTATCACAGCTAACAATTTCCTCTTCCACAATAATATCTTTGTAGGATATACCAAAACTAAAAAGATCTGTATTGGACTTTTGAGCAGCAGATTCATAACAAGCATCTATCACAACATTCACACATTTTTTATCATCTCTCTACTGAAAAGAAGAACTAGATGAATTTTGCGTAAACAATAAGTCTTCACACATTTTAACCTCTTCTTCCTCATCACTATGTTTGTTGAATATAGGAGTATCAAGATAAGATCCTAATGAAAGAGATGAAGGCTCTTGTATAGGAGTATCAGCAATAGAATTTTGAAATAGATCTGGAAAAATGTTACCTAGTTCCTTGTCATGATTTGAAGCAACATGTTCATAAGGATAAGGAAGATCTTCCTGATGTTCTAGCTGAAGATTAGATAGTCCCTGGAAATCTTGTTCCTCTTGGTTACTACAACTTTCCTTGATTTTCAAATATGGAAACTGTGAGCTAGCCTGGATGATTTCAATGATCATTTGATCAGTAGAAAGCTGATAATTTCCATGTGTAGTTAAAGAAATCAATTCCTTATATTCACCACAATCAGATTTAATGATTGTAGGAAAACCTTCAACTCCTTTATAATTCATTTCTAGTTTATGTTTATGGGAAAGTACCTCATTGTGAAGATCATAAGAGGGATGAGGTATCTCTTGAGGGAGATATTCTTCTTTATTTAACTTTTCATCCTGAGAATGAAACTTATATTCTTCACAACAATTATCAAATGCAAACTCATCTGAATAGTACCTTTTACAGTGCTCAGTGAATGCTCGGTGAAAATATTTCAATGATGAAATGCTGGAAGGAGGTAAAGAAAATACCACTGACGTGCATCACCATATAATGAATACATGAACATCTTCATATGAACATCTTTATGCTGTTGATCTAATATATCCATGCATTCATGAAACTTGAGGAGGTGTTCTGCAGGATTGTCTTCTTTCTCCTCCTTGAAGACAGGCAAAAAATCTCCCCATTCACACATATAAGGTACTGGATGTGGGAAACCAGGAATGGAAGAGAAGTCAAGAGGCATGAACCTCTGAGCCAAAAGAGAAACAAATTATTTTGACATATTAATATTGTGGAGTCGCCACTGAATTTGTCTTTCATGGAGTCGCCAGGGATGTGATATTCACAAGCAACCGTGCTTGAAGATGCCCAGACCATAAAAATTTTTGATGCATTTAAAAAATTCCTAGGAATGAAGAGTTTCAGCAGAAGAAATAATAGCAAAAATATTTCTTGAAATACCTGATGTATCTTTTTGTGCGGCACTGCTGGTCTATCTTAGTAAAGCCCTAGCTTTCCTCAAAATTTCTTCTGGATCTGAAACCAGTGTTGCTGGTGGCCCCTTTGGTTTTGCTTTGGTACTTGATCTTCTTGAAGCCACCTCATATCAATGGACTCACCAGATATATGATTACAACCATAATAATGTCTGATCTTTGTCTATCATCAAAGCATGGATCTATGTCGTCTCCGAGGGAAGTTGAGCTTCAATCTCCTCTCCCCAGCAACGGCACCAGTTTGTTATCACTCCAGGAAACTCCTCTAGGTTGTAGCTCGAGGATGCCTGGTAACTTAAAAAAAAAATAGGGTTTTCTGATATGGATCAATTCAGGTGACCTATATAACCTCCCACTCTCAAGACATGCATGAAGCTCACTCAATCACAAGGCTTTTAGTTAAAACTTGTTCAATAGTTTGACAATAAGGTGCAAGGATGGAGAACTCATCAAGCTGGTAGACTTACATACAAAATAGATGCATATAAATGGATAAATCCTGACAAGGATGGTACTTATAAATCAAATCACATTAACTCAACAATAGGATGAAAGCTATTAGCTATTAATCAACTTGAAAATCACCTAAATGGACATTCAGGAATAAGTACAGTAAAGATAAGGATGATGGTTGAACAACTCATAACAAAAGATCTTATAATTAGAATAAACAAGATGAGACGCTTGACAATAGAATAGGCTTACAAATCCCTGAAGTTGAATAATTATTATAAAATCAATCATGGGCTTTATAACCTTCTACAAAAATGACAGATCTTGAAACTTCGATCTGTTTTCACAAAAAATACTCGAAAGTGATAGTTTTTTTAGATTAGGGTTTCAAACCCTTGCTAACTATTTGTCTATCTATTGTGAAGATCTAGTTTACTGAGTGAACTTTTAATAACTGAAGTGGTCGCTGATAATCACCACTGTTGGTTCAGTGTGAAATTGCTACCAACAGCCAGTGTCTCGGTGTTTAACTGAAGTGACCTTTCTTGTTTAATCCGCCGGAGTTTTCTACCTTGTTGTCGCGGTCACCAATCGAAACCTCTGACCTCTAACCCGTTGGCACCCCAAACCTCAATGCTATCATAGTGTCAGCACCTTAAATGACTAACGTTGTGATGGTTTATGCATTGGTAATAGGAAGCTCTATCCTCTATCCCATCGGTGCTCCAAGCCTGAACATATCGGCGCTTTCCATCACTAGCTTGTCGACGATCGGAAGCTATAATAACTAACGCATCAGAACCTCAAAGATGAATGCTTCTACATTGTCGGAGGTTCCAATGATTAATCTTCTCAGCATCAGCGATCGAAACCCCAAGACTGAACGTATCGAAGCTTTCAACCACTAGCTTGTGGGTGATTGGAAGTTGTACTCACTAATGTGTCGGAACTTCTTATCTGAACGCTGCCACATTTTCAGAGCTTTAGTTCTCTATGCCATCGTTGTTTCAGAGCTTTAAACCACTAGCTTTGTGATTAGAAATTGGAATCTCTAGCCACTATCCCATCAACACCTTAGACCTTAATGTTGTCGTAGTGTCGGTGTCTCAAATCACTAGCGTCTCAACGGTTTCTACATCAGCGATCGGAAGTTATTTCCTCTAACCCGTCGGCACCTTAGACCTGAACACTACCGTAGTGTCAGTGGTTCAAATCACTAATTTCTAAGCATGGTTATTGAAAAGACTAGCCACTAATCTATTGATGATTGGACGCTCTAGCCACTAAACTCTTCATCGACGATCAGAAATCCAAACCACTAAACATCGGCACTTTAAACCACAAACCATCAGAACTTTAAACCACTAGCTTCACGTTCAGAAATCAGAAGCTCTAGCCACTATCCCATCGGCACCTTAGACCTAAGCACTGCCGCAGTGTCGGTGTCTCAAATCACTAGCGTCGCAATGGTTTCTTCATCAACGATCGAAATCTCTTTCCTCTATCTCATCGGTGCCTTAGACCGGAACGTTGTCGCAGTGTCGATATCTCAAACCACTAATGATCAGCGATCGAAACATCTAGCCACTAGTGCGTCAGAACTTCAAACCACTAGACCCTTTGTAGTGGCAGCTACATAGAGGACTAAATCTCTAAAATGTCGGCATTGTAGAGGATTAAACCTCTGACCTGCTGTCAAAAATAAATAGTTCGAGCGAGCTTTGTGTTTCATCATACACCAAAATAATATTCATCAAGTAAGAAACCATTGCCATCACATGTATCCAATGCCCATCCGTGTCTTGCCACATAAGTGTCTGGAACTGATAAATAGAAGTCTTTGAATGACTCATTCCATATACAATTTTAGTCTTTGGAGCTCTTATTGCACTTGTGTAATTTTCCCAAGATTGTTACTGTAGTTAAAAACACAAGGGGGGAATTTTGTTGTTCTTTCAAACTGTCAGTGATATTCATATCCCTCATCGCATGAGTTAAATTCTTCATACTATCAAAATAAATTTATTTTGGGAGATAACACCTCCATACCTAGAAAATAATGCATCATACCCAAGTCCTTCATTTCAAACTTGGCAGCAAGCTTTCTCTTCATATCAGCAATCAACCCATCCATACCTATCACAAATAGATCATCTACATATAGTAGAAGCATCACTGGGTTGCCTTCTTCAACCTTGTAGTAAAGGTTGGAATCTGCTTTACTCTTGGTAAAGCCCAAATTGGATAGAAAGCTATCAATTTTTCCGTACCATATCCTGGGTGCCTATTTCAAACTATACATGGCTTTCTTCAATTTGCACACATGAGACTCCCTATCATGTGTCTCAAAACCGAGTGGCTGCTCCACATACACTTCCTCTTCTACTACACCATTCAAGAAAGCAGTCTTGACATCCATTTGGTGTATCTTCCATTTCATCACTGCAGCCAGAGCAAGTACCGATCTGATGGAAGTGTATCTGGCAATGCAAAGGTTTCTTCATATTATATTCCTTCTTTCTGTGAGAAACCATGAGCAACGAGTCTATCTTTATATTTTTATATGCTACCGTCTACAGCATGCTTAATCTTGTAGATCCATTTGGAAGTTACAACTGACTTCCCTTCTGGTCTTGGGACAACATCCCAAACATCATTCTTCATGATCGATTGATACTCTTCAATCATAGCATCCTTCCATTCTTTCCATTCTACCACTTCTTCATATTTGGAAGGTTCTTTATCAATGAAATCACATAGTAAAGCTACATAACTGGAACAGGATCTGGTCCTCTTTCTTTCTCTGAGATTCTCTTATGGAACCCCATATCTTTCTGCACCTTGGATAATCTCTCATACCCAATCAAGTTTCCTCTTGTGAGGATTCTTCTCCTATAGTGGATCTATAGGTCTTTGTGGTTCTTCAAATTCTCGATCTTCTTCTTGAGTTTCTTCGTTCATGATTATATCATGAATTCTAGGAGCTTCTGCTTCTTCAGGTTCTTCAACAGGTTTCTTTCTGGATTTGATGTAGGATGAATCTTTGTCAAATTTTACATCCATGCTGATGTCAATATTATTGAACCCTAGGAAGTATATTCTGTAAGCCTTCAAGCTTTCACAGTATCCCACAAATATACCCTTCTTTCCTGAAGGATCTAATTTTGTCCTCTTCTCTTTTGGAATGTGTATGTACACCGGACAGCCAAATATTCTGAGATGGCTGAATTCTGGTTTGTTGCCAAAGAATACTTCTTTAGGAGTCTTGTTCTTGAGTACTCTATGTGGAGTACGGTTCTCTACATACACCGTTGTTCTGGCTGCTTCTGCCCAAAGATGCATAGGAATATCTTGATCATGAAGCACAGCTCTTGCGGCTTCCATGATAGTTCTATTCTTCCTTTCTGCAATCCCATTCTGTTGTGGATTATAAGGGGTGGACAAATCCCTCTTAATCCCTAAGCCTTTACATAGTTCCTTGAACTCATTCGAAGTGAATTCTCCGCCATTGTTTGATCAAAAATTCTTGATCTTCTTTTCGGTGTGGTTCTTGATCAAGGCTTTGAATTCCTTGAACTTGCTGAACACTTCATATTTGTTCTTCATGAAGTAAATCCATGTCTTCCTATAAAAGTCATCAATAAAAGAAACATAGTACACATACCCGCTTAGATAACTTGATGACATTGGTCCGCATACATCAGAGTGGATGATTTCCAACATTCCTTTTGCCTTGCTCTCGCTACTTGGAAATGACTTCTTTGCATTCTTTCCTTTTGCACATCCTTTGCAGACCCCATCATGTTTTGCTTGAATTTCTGGAAGACCTTCAACAGCTTTGCTTGCAAGTGGTAGTGCTTTGTAATGCACATGCGCAAGCCTTCTATGCCAAATTTCATTTGGTTCTATTGAGTCATGAACCAAATCTTGTTCCGGTTGGCCCTTCAACTTGTATAGACCTCCTTCTTGTTCCCCAATCATTATTGCATCGTCAAAAGTCTTTCCTTTTGGCCACATAAGAACTTGGCCATCTACAAAAAAACCCTCATTCCTTTTGCATCCAAGCAGATATGGAGAGGAGGTTCTTCTTTAGTTCTGGAACAAATAATACATTCTTCATCTTCATAGACTTTCTAGAGTCTATTATATAGGAGGATTCACCACTACCTTTTATTGGATACTGGTAGTCATCCCCAAGTTTCACCTTGTGAGGTGACTCATGTTCAGATAGCTTCACAAATGATTTTTTGAATCCTGTCATGTGCTTGGAAGCATCATTGTCTATGATCCAATCATTGCTTCCATGTGAAATGGTTCCCGTAAGAGCAGAGATCATCACATATTCTTCATCACTTGAAGAATCACTTTCTTGTCTGACTCTCTTTGTGGAAGGTTCATCATCCTCTGCAACATGAGCATGATGTCTTCTCTTGTCTTCCTTCTTCTTCTTAAGTTCCCTTTATTAGGGCAGAATCTAGATATGTGACCTTTCTCATCACATGTGTAACATCTAATGGTAGACAGATCTCTTATAGGGTGTGATATCTTACCTTTGGAGTGATGATGGTTCCTTCTAGTTTTCTTGGAGTGAACTGTGAGAGATTGATCTTCATTTCCCATTTTCTCTTCTCGAGCTGCTATCCAAGCTTCTTCTTGAGAGCATTCTTCCCATAGTCTACTGAACTTGACTAACTTCTTTCTGGCACAGATCCCTTGAATGAAAGAGTCCCATGATCTAGGGAGACCATTCAAGGTGGTCATCACAATATCTGCATTTTCCACTTCTTCATCTACTGCTCCCAGGATTTCCTTGATCTAAGATACCCTTGTAAACTAATACTAAATAGTCTCAACATTCTGGATCTTTACATTCTTCAATTGGTTTCTCAGAGTCATCTTCTTGTTTATGTTCTTCCCTTCAAACAATTTGGTTAGGGCATCAAACATAGCTTTAGGTGTCTTGAGGGAGGACACCTATGGTTTGAGGTGATCCTTGATAGAATCAGCAATGATTCTCTTTGCCATAACCAACTTCTTCTTATGTAAATCCTTAGCCTCATCTCCCTCTGGAACTGGAACCTCCTCATTGATATAGGATTCCAACTCATTTTCTTCCAGGACCAGGGAGATCCTATACTTCCAGGCTCAGAATTTATCAGCTCCCTCAAGATTTTCATCAAGCTTGGTATGATGAGACATCTTAAACTGAGAACCTCAAATGGAAATACAAAATATTTAGATCTTACCAGGTCAAGATGTCGGATCTGTGTTTGGAGCTGAAATCCTGTAGTGCTTGTTCAGTAGCAAATTAGGGTTTTGCTTTTTCGGAGTTCTATCAAACCAAATTCTTTGAATTTGATACCTAACTTCAATTTTGGGGAGGATATCAATCTAGGCCTGGGCTCACTAACAAATTCCTCTTCTATGAAAATCCCTAATTTTCGACAGTAGTGTCAGGTCCAAAACTGAAAAACATCAGAATTGGATTCTGCTTCAACAGAAAGATGCACCCTAAGGAGGAGAGTTAATCCAACCTTCTTATGCTGAAAATATGTGGAGTAAGATCCACTAAGTAGGAAGCCCTAGTTCCCACAGCTACACAGTGTCTTCTTCTTAGGTTAGCTCTGATACCATGTTAGAATTTCATCATTAAGCTAGCAATACATTAGGATCTTTAACTGAGAGAATAACAAGCACAACAATCAAACACAAGAGACAATGAACATAGTGTTTATCCTTGGGGAAGCCATAAATGGTGAAAACCCTGCAACTTCCTCAGAGATAGAATCAGCACCAAAATTAGAACCCAAAACAGTAAGTGATCTCCTGACAGCAATAACCTTCTTTCTATCTAGCCCCAGTGTCTTCTCCTTCCTCAACTATGCGCTACACTTGAGTGTGTATGAGCTTTGTGATAAATAGAGAGGCCAGCTCTCTATTTATAATAATTCCTGACTTGACTAAAAACTACTAGGGCCGACCTCACTAGGAGAGTCTAATAACCCTAGTTCCCTAGAACTGCGGGGACTTCAACCCTTAACCAATAGGAGGGTTACCCACAATGACTTGACATGACTTGTTTACATTATAGATCTTCCCGATAGGAACATCGGGGAATGACATGACTCAAGTACATCCTAGAATACACATTGGGTTACAATATATAATAAATATAAGTGAAATACATTCCAAAGTTACATATACATCAACAAAGATCAAACTATGAAAGAATGCCTTGCAACCAAACAGCTTAGATGCAAGCATTCACCTCTCCTCGGTACTCGGCCTCTGTTGAAGACAATGTTATGGCAGCCTACTTTTTTCTAGACCAGAAAATGGGGCCACCACCAAACATGAAGACATATCCGAAAGTATAATTCTTATCAATAGAATCACCCACCCAATCGGAATCTGTGTAACCAACTAGCTCTAGCTCGGAGTCTGCAGCATAGTGAATGTCATAGGTCCTGGTTCCCTGAATATACTGGAGGCTCCTCTTGGCTGCCTTCCAATCAATATCATGATTTTTTTGCATGTATCTTGACACAGCATTAATGCCATAACAGATATCAGGCCAATAATGAGTCAAGTAGCGCAAGCTACCTATCAGTTGTCGATAAATAGTGCAGTCCATGGGAGGTATGCTTTTTCCTTCTTCAAGGTTGATCCCTGAAAGGAAAGGGAATGGAGCAGCCATAAATTCATCCATGTTAAACTTGAATAACAGGTCTGATATTTATTTGGACTGAGTTACCATTATCCCATCATAATTTTTCTCAATTTCGATCCCCATAAATTGCTTCAAGAGCCCCAAATCGCTCATTTCAAATGCATTGTGGAGAGTAGTTTTGATGACTGAAATGGAAGTAACTGTGCTACCTGTAATCAGAAATTCATCAACATATAAAACAATAATAATCAAATTACCATCAAACTTCTATATATACACATTTGGATCTGATTTACACCTTTGGAAGTTTTGCGAGAGAAGGAACGAATCCATCTTGGAATACCACTCTCTTGGGGCCTATTTTAACCAGTGTAGTGACTTCTTCAGCTTGCAAACCAAACATGGATCAGAAATGTAGCCCTAAGGCTAATTCATGTATATATCCTCATGAATATCTCCATGTAAAAAGGCAGAATTAACATCCATATGATGCACTTCCCAGTGCTTAGATGCAAAAATTGCCAAAACTAGGCGGATGGAGTCCATTTTTGCAACCGGTGCAAAAGTCTCATGGTAGTCCACACCTTGGACCTAGGAGAAACATTTTTCTACCAGCATTGACTTATATTTTCAGGTGCTTCCATCAGCAGTAATATTATTCTGAAACACCCACTTTCATTGAACCAATTTCCTCCCCGAAGGAAGAGAAACTATTTCCCAAGTGGTGTTTTCCTGAAGAGAATTCATGTCTTCATCCATGGCAACTTGCCATCTCAGATCCTTTCCAGCATGCTAGTAAGACTTATGGTATGAAATTATCATCAAATAATAATATTTGGACAGCAAATAATCAGGACAAGAGAGTGCAATACCTCCTCTTTGGAAATTATACTGGGTTCTCCTTGGATCATCCAGATTTCCAATGTCATCACCCGCGGAGGAGAGTGTTTGTTAGGCCCAAGTTGGGAGATTATTTTGTACTTCAGGTTCTGATTCAGTATATAATATTTTCTATTCACTAATATCAGAAATTATAGGATCCAAATCAGTGTCATCACCCCCAATTATATGATCCAGATATTCAGTAGAACAAGAAGGAAATTCAGCAGTTTTCTCCTTCACTAGTTCTACCTCCTGAAGAGGCTTATCGAACTTGAAACTTCTTTCAATGATGATATGTTTTGTTTTTATATCCAACAGATTGAAACCTTTATATTCATTAGGATATCCAATAAACATGCATTCTATGCTTTGCGGTTGCAAAGCCCTCCTTTTACCAAGCAGAATTCGGGCTCATGTAGTGGACCCAAACACCCTCAGATTCGACACATCCAGCTTGTGTCTGAAATATGCTTCGAAAGGGGTCTTCCCTTTTACAGATGAGTGTGGAAATATGTTATAAATATATTCTATAGAATTCATGGATTCATCCCACAAATTTGTATCCAACTTCTTTGATTCCAACATATAGGTGGTCATCTCCTTGAGAGGCTGATTCTTCCTCTCCGCTACACCGTTCTGCTGGGGAGTGTAGGGGAATGAACGTTGGATATGAATACCACTTTGGGAACATATATGCAGTAACTCATTACTGACATAATCCCTGCCATTATCAGATCTCAGTATCTTGATATTTTGGCCAAATGCATTCTCAATCAAGGCCTTTAATTCAGTGAATGTTTCCAAGACTTCCGACTTCTTTTTGATAAAAAAGACCCATGTGTATCTGGAAAAGTCATCAATGAAAGTTGGAATGTACCTTGACCCATTCACGGATGTGATAGGAGTGGGATTTCTGATATCATAATGTATCAGTCCCAATATGCATGATGATCGGCTTGCCTTCCCCCAGTCGAACATATGCTCAGGGTGATTTCCAACAACACAACCCTTACAAATTCCAGTGGTAGCTTTGATGACCGGGAGGCCTTCAACCATATAATTCTTCTGTAATTTATGCAAGTATTTGAAGTTCAGATGGCTGAACCTATCATGCCACAATCTACTAACTTCATTTCCATGAGTCAGTAATGCGGTGGGCTTTGCATCCACCACAAAATGGGAGATCTTGTAGGCTTTGCATCCACCACAAAATGGGAGATCTTGTAGGCTTTTGCATGATGGTTTACAAGGCATTTTGCTACAAGTTCTATGATCTCTACATCATCCAGGCTAAAGGATACTCTCTTGGGCACTCCCATATGTGTCATTTGATAAGCACTTAGGAGGTTTGATGCAAGAGATGGTACATATAGAACATTGGAAAAATAACCATGCTCAAGATCTCTAGTACCTTGTCCTTCGGATATGATTGTGGAGTCATATCCCATGTGGATGGGAATGGGTTTGCTGGTATTCAAAGATGAGAAGGATTCTCTTTCATCCATCATGTGGTTTGAAGCTCCAGAATCTATCAAGAGTGCTTTGGACTTCGAAGTGCTTGCCATGAGGGCATGACCTCTTTCATGTTGTGGTTCCCGATCTTGCTGATCTCTTCTTCGAAAGATTTCCGAAAGATTGATGTGATTTTTCTCAAGAAGAGAAGTAGCTTCATCAAGTTTCTTTTTCATGCAGGCATGATCATGGTGGGAGCCCTTCTCACAGTATGAACACTTGACTTTTTCCTTCCCATGATTCCCTTTGCCTTTGTTCTTCTTCGAGCCGGAAGGCTCTTCATGCTGCTAGTTTTCAACTTTAGGATTAGGAGATTTGAATTTGATTTTTGGGTTCTTCTATTGCTTTCCTTTACCCTTCAAGTATTTGGGCCCTGAGACATAGAGGTCTTTATTACGGGAGGATCTGATGATCCCCATATGGACAAGCTTATCATGTTCACTTGTTAGGGAATCAATGAAGGAATTGAGAGAAGGCATCTTCCATCTAGGGGTTGTGAGCTTCCCTGCATGGAATTTAGAGACAAACACCAAATAATCAACTCCAAGTCTGGAGAGAATGGCGAGGATGAGTTGATCGTCCTCCTTCTCCACATTACACTACTTCAACAGTAAGACAATGTGCTTGAACTTTGTGAAAAAATCATTCAAGTTCTCGAAATTGGAAGGTTGGAGAGACATCAACTCATTTTCAAGATGGTATACTCTCAAATCATCCTACCTTCCATACAGGGTTTCCAATTTGTCCCAAATTTCCTTTGCAGTCTTGTTGGCAGTCAGCCACAACCCCTTCATTTCTCATTAGGATGAAGGGAAATCAGCTCTCTTTTGTAATTTACCTCTCTA
>LPNX010883972.1:13591-25593 GCA_001517045.1 Pseudotsuga menziesii | reverse complement strand
TGGGATTTTGGAAAGTTTTAAAACTAGATCTATGAAGTTTTATGTATATACATGACATAAGTATTAAATTAAGTCATTAGTTAGTTGTCATGCAAAACAATAGGGTATATGATTTCGATACTATATCACCTTGAACGCTACCACCTTTCACGCTCAAACTGGAGAAGACCATCAATTGACAGAGTTTACGAGAGCCATGTGTCAAATTAATAACGCCTGTTACTTGGATCGCTGAGTTAGCATGGAGATGTGGCTTGCACCTCATAATTAACTGATAGCTGCAAATATATTGATGATTCGTATCATCAGGATTTAATGTTGATAGCCATTCCATTTCGTAACGATGTACGAGCTCATCATGACCACTATGTATAATCAATGCCTTGATTTACGATCCATCAATCACACGATCCCTGATATGTCGAATTGGTTAAGTTTTACTGTTAGTCATGGCTAAACATGCATGTATCATAACAGAACGTTGGCTATAGCATTCATCATCGCTAAGTTCAGCTAAATGGCCAAATTTAGAGCCCCCATATCTGTCAGATCTGAAGCATGTGAAATTTTGATATTTCACATCATGTCATGCACTTAGATACCTATCCCCTCCCTCTTCACATCGCCATTCATTCCATTTCAAAACCAGGATAGTGCTAAGGAAGTTATGGCTCCGTTGAATCGTTTCGAAATCTCAGGTTCAGAGCTCGTAGAAGCAGATGAGAAGGTTTCCTTACTATTTGAAAATTTTGGGTGGGGGAAGTTCTTTAAGTGTTTTGACGGCCATAATGCAGAGGTGACCAAACTATTTCCCTTGAATTTAAAAGAAGACGTTGTGCAGATCAGGGGTTTTAAGTTCATCGTTAACGAAGACAAAATCGTAGAGGCAACAAAGCTCCCACAATTTGCAGAGCGCTAGTTCAAAGGTAGTAAGGTTAATAAAAAGAATTGTTTATCTTTGCTGCTGCCACTACCAGATAATACAAAACTGAAGATAGGGGTCTCTGTCAAGTTCTTGAAGCCTGAATGGAGAGTATTCTATGAAATTTTGGTCAGGTATGTGTCCTGCAATGGACGTTTTTCTCACCTACACTATTACCACTTAAGACTCCTATTAGCATTAAAGGGCTGTAGGCTTAATCTACCATTTTATCTGTGGCAAAGTTTGAAAAAGATGTCGCATGCAGTTCAAAGTTTCGATAACCCTGATAGAAGTTTATTTCACCATGGTTTAGTCAAAATCATACTACTGCATCAACTGTCCTTGAAGGGTAAATCATGGGATGATTTTTTAACTGAATGTCATTTGGGGCCGACTCAATATTGGCTGAACCCCTCCCCAAAGACCCGTAGGAAACAGAAGGCCACTGCTAAGCCTGAGGTTAATAATGTTCTTGACACTGAATCAGAGGGTAAAGGGCTTGAGGAAGCCAATATACCCATAAACATTGGTATCAGTAAGGACGATGTTGATAACATAGTTCCCTGTTGCTCTGAAGCAGTCTTGAACCAACCCCCATCTGATAAATATCATAGTACTCCTGCAAAAACAGAGGACAGGTTAACCGAAAGAAAAAATATTAACGTTGTTGATTGTAAAAATCTCTCCGAGCCAGATAATCCTCGTAAACATGGAAAAGAGTCTATGTATAAACTAAATCATCTAGCATAGGTATGCTGCGATAAAGGAGGGTTTGAGTCAG
Source organism: Pseudotsuga menziesii (assembly GCA_001517045.1). Lineage (NCBI taxonomy): Eukaryota > Viridiplantae > Streptophyta > Pinopsida > Pinales > Pinaceae > Pseudotsuga > Pseudotsuga menziesii. The sequence continues at coordinate 23,890 of LPNX010883972.1, read as the reverse complement.
ACAATCTTATGTTTTCAAGGAGGTTTACTAGAAGCATGAACAATGCCCCTACGATTTCGGTTCCTATGGATAATCGACAAGATACTCAGCCTGTCATCATCCATATTGTGGACGACATTCCATCGTCGGTCCCTAACACTATTCATATAAATTATCCCACTCTTATAAAGGATTATAGTGCAAAATTGGGTAAGGCCGAGGTTGCTCCATCATGTATGGACACCTGTATTTCAGACCCTGGACCATCTTTTATCAGTCCTCAGTCATCTGGTCAAAACATTGATAACCCTAATCCTCCTTAGGCAGCCAATTCAGGTCACAAAAATGAAGAAGAAACTCTTCAGCAAGTTCTGGACAAGGCATACCAGACCAAGATTACAGAATTGAAAGATGAACTTAAACACTGTCAATCTAATGCAGCACTGATAGAGGAAGAAAATAGGACATTTAGAGAGGAGTTGTTGAATTTTATTAGCAAGTGGAAAGAAATGAATATCAAAAAGAACCAATATAAAAGGGCAAAAAAGTCAATAATAGGTACGAATCAGCACCTACTTGAACAAATAGAAAAACAAAAGTTAGTGATTATCAAGCTTAAAGCCAAATTAGCCGAAGCCAGAAGAGTAGTCAATCTTCAAAATAGAACTTGATGGTTATTCTCATTTTTCAAAGTACATGGGTTGTTTCGTTGTCAAACAGGTAACAAAAGTTTTGTTATGCATGCCTGTAAAATCACAGATTTTACAGGCACACATTTAAATTTTAGTTTATTTTGTTACATCTGTTTTAACTGATTTTAATGAGATGCTTTATTTGTTTAAACACCGGTGGATATGTCATCGCTCTTCTCCATAGTTTCAGGATGTTGTTAATGTGTTGGTTGGAATACGTGGATGTTCATTGAAAACTGGAATTTCAACTATGGCCATGAATTTGCCCCTTTAAACCAGCAAATATTCAGGCTAGTCGTTTTTCATTGTTATAGTGACAGGTGTTTTGTAAAAGAGATTCGATTCTCTTTGATAGTTATAGGAACCCTATAATATTGTATCTAGCATTGATGGGAAAATTGAATCAGAAAACTGATAGTATTATATAAGTTAGGAATTTTTGAGAAAGGAGGAGGATGGAGTGACTGAAGAGAGACATACTTGAGATATATTTTGTTACTGGTTTTTTTTTCATTACTGAAGTTGAATCTTTGGATATGGGATGCAACTGGAAATATCGAGGTTGATATCATGACTGGTATTGTTTTGGATATACTCTATATTTCAGTATATTATCTTCTATTTTAATATTAATACAGTATGCTTTGTTATACTTGTGTTTAATTGCAATTCTCACTTTGTCAGCTCAGTATTATATTTGAATTAATATATCATTGTGACTGAATTTATTAGTATTTTTACTATAAATTTAAGCTATAAGGATATACATTTCTGTCTATTAGATATCATGTGTATTTTTACAATGATTTCATACTAGACATCATCTTTTATTCGAATAACTATGTTGATTATTAGTTATTAATTAATTTCAGAAAATTGAAATAATTGTTTATTTTCAATTTCTTTGTTAAGTTATTTTATAACAGAATGATTTATTATGTATGACTTAAATATTTCTATTTAGATCGTACACTTTATCTTTCTGTTCATCTTATATTAATTAATAATTAATATAGTATTTAAAACGCTCTCAGCTGAGATAGGATAGATAGGATAGTTAAGATAGCCCAAATTAGTATTTTTTTAGTTAACAGCTATTAAATAGCATTAGTGCAATTTTAAGATAGTTTAACCAATCCTTTATATTCGAAAAATTAAATATAAAATTTCAAACAATCAAAGACTTTCCTTAAGAAAGCAAGTATAGAATAACATAGGTAGTTTAAATTAATCTTTAGGGTTTAGTTAGACAAAAAATAGCATTAGAATAGATTTTGTCGAATTTTAGTTTCTCCTTAAGATAAAAATCAGCTGGTAGCAGGACCATAACCTGCGATATTTTGCTACTCCAAACACACCGGACGCTGCTTTAAGCTGATTGTGTGGGAATAATATCCTTGTTGGCCTAGGTCAGAAAATCATGCCAACAAATGGTGCTAGAAGGAGGGCCTGTTAATGAGTAATTGCAGGTGAAACTAATGAAACATTTCCAACCAGCCAACAACTTCCAGAAGTCAGTAGATCACCATTTTTAGAAACTATTAGGAACATTCTCGAGTGTGATCCTGTCACCTCTCCCTTTACTCCTGCACAAAGCACTCAAACTTTAGAAGAATCAAGACATATTCTTACATGAGAATATGCTAATTAGCTTGGTATATCTCCAATATACTATGGTCTACCTAGACAGCAGCAACATAATCCACAATTGACCATAGTTACGCAATATTTGGAAGTAGCTGATAGTACTCCCCACCATCAAGTTGAAAGACATCAAAGGCAGACTACTCAAACAAATACTGCTAGAAGACTAATTGCAGGAGGCGGTTTTGATCAGGCACCTTCTCCTCCTGAATCACCACCTGATAGTCCAAGACCATCCGACTCAGGAAGTTCTTCAAGTTCTGAAAGAATTCCAATGGCAGGAAATGTACCTGTAGGAGGAGGAGGCAATCCTCCACCTAATCCACCAAACCCACAACTCCCTTGGCTAAGAACAGCTGCTGTAGCAGTCCCTGGTATACAGCATCCTTTGCCTAAACACTCAGATAAACTCCTCCCTAAGTTTAACCCAGATGACAAAGAACCTGCAGAGGTGCATGTTGACAAATTCATGTTGATTGTTCAAACCTTGAACGTTCAGCATGAAGATGTAGTTTGTCGATTGTTTCCTCTAACTTTCGAAGGAAGAGCTTCTACCTGGTATTTTTCATTAGTACAAGGATCAATCACAAACTGGGGGGAATTTAATAAATCATTTCTAGATAAATTAGGGGAAGATAAAACACCCGCTCTTTTAGCCCTAGAGTTATCTAGGATTAAAATGGAGCCTAAAGAAAGAATCAAAGATTTCAATCAAAGGTTTCTGACATTAAAAAAACAAAATTCCAATTGCTTCTCAACCTCCCGAGGATATAATTATTGAAAATTATACATCAGCTTTACCAAAATATTCTGGGATGTTCGTTAAGAGAGCTGGAAAAACAACATTAGTAGAAATGTTTGAGGAATCCATTAAAGTCGAGAAGGATTCTATGTCCTATGAACCAAATAGAAGTGGGAAATCTGATTCTTTTCCTCATAGGAAGACCAAAAAAATCAATTCAGATAAAGACAAAGCATTTGATATAGAACAGCTGCAAAACGCTATTCGAACATTAACCAATGAAGTTGTAGGGTTAAAGAAAACCAATTCTGAAGCTTCTCCTTCTAGGGGATATTTCAGAAACCAGTTTAGACAAAACCCGAATACAAATAATAAAAATACACCACCTGACATAGCAGCAAATGAAGAGATTTTTAATACAATTCAAGATGTTTTATCTTTTCTGAAACTCCTTCTAGTCAAGAAATAACTGAAAACGAAGAAGAAGAGGAATCAGAAAATGATGAAGACTCAGAGGAACCTCAACAAGTTAACGGTCATTTCTGGGACAGTCTTGTGAAAGAACATGAGAGTAAACTTTCCGCCTACATGACAACATGCCTACAATACTTGTAGTAGAACATTTGCAAATACCCCCGGAGCTTCATCAAGTTCTACTACAAATAATGACAACAATAATTCGCAACCTAACAAACAGACTCAATCTGGCAAACAAATCCAATCAACCAAAGGTACCCAAACTATTCAAAATGATCCAAAATTAGATTTACAATATGATATAATTGAAGATTTAAAGAATACTCATGCAAAAATCATTATTGTTATAGCCCAAAATGACACATCTCTTCCTGTGACCACTTTCCCATGATTCCGTTGCATGTCGGCACTTCATGAAAGTCACTGTAAAAACACCTATCTTGGAGGACCCATATCTTGAGTTCTGTAACTCCGTTTGACCTCATTTCTGCGCCGTTGGAAAGGTATTTCAGTTATCTAAAACTTTCTAGAAGAAACCAAAGTATGAAAATTCCCTAAAATACCCTAAAAATTCGTTTTTTGTCCATTAGCGATTTTCCTTAAGGCAAACCCACGAATGTGCCTCTTAGCATTTAAAAATTAAAACATGAGTTAATTGGAGATTAGTTAAGTCATTTAACTTAATTTCCTTAACTGCTGTAACTTCTCCAACCTTCAAAACTACCTTATTTCACCCATATAAATAGAGGTAGGGAGGTTCATGAAGGGGGACCTTGAATTTTTGCACTGTTATGCTGGAGGAATTGGAACTCTCTTTGCCCACACCTTTGCCCTGGAGGTCTTCCCTTTGTGTTGCAGATCTTGGAGGCTGAGTTCTTTGGAGAAGAGAAACAGCAGATCTAGATCAAGGTTTCATGAGGTGCCAAACTTGAAGAGAAGGTATACTTGTACTTGTTTTCAAGATTAATAAAGATGTGATGTCCTTCTTCTTCCCAAATCATTGTTCAATGTGTGATTGAATCTCTGTTTATGATCAGATTATGATGTTAATCAGATTATTATTTCAGATTTATTTGATTATCATTTGTTTATATGTGGTCATAATGGTTTGAGGAAGGTATAACTTGTTTTGCAGGTCTCTTGGAGCGAGAGGAGCAAGAAGAGGATTGAAGAGAAAGCTTGGACCAGCCTTCAGTTTATCAGGTGTGGACCTTTCTCATCTCTGAAACTTGCTGTTATATACTTGCTGAACATTTTGCATCTCTCTTTCAACCCCAGTACGTTGATGGCCTCTTAAACCCTAGCCATAGGACACTTTCCTTTACAACAGAACCGGCGACTCCGCTGGGGACTAGCCTTGTCTGTTTGGGGTTTCTCTTGATTTCTTTCAGCCTTTTGCATTGTTTCAGGTCCTTATTGCCACTTAGGAACACTTTATAATTCTGATAGCACACTTCCTCTGCCTTCCTAAGGCAGATTTTGACCTTTTTTGGAGTTTTTCCACCCATACCTGTGTGCCCCTAAAACAGTGTTTTTTCTCATTTTTTGTGGTTTTTCTTCTGTTTGTGGGCTGATTGGGTAGGCCTTTTAGGGTCCTCTGCAGGTGCATGACTCTAGGGAGTTAGTGTCATCCTCTTTGGTTGTTTTTTATCTATGTGGTAAGCCTTTTATTGCATTAGGGTTTGTCCTTCGCTTTTTCCCCCATCTCCTTTGCTTGGTTTGATTTTTGGCCTATGTTTTTGGTCAGCCTCTGGTAGTGATCTTTGGTTGATTTCAGAATCTTGTTGGTGCTGGTTTCCTTCTTCTTTTGTTGGTTAACTTCACCTTGCCAAAATAGTTGATTTGTCTTTTATGCAAGTCTTCCTTCCAAGTAGGTTTTATATGGACTTTAGTTCATTCTAGAGTTTGTGTGGTGGTTGTATAGCAAAGTTCCTTTTCCTTTGTTCTTTTTATCTGCATGCTTTTGTTTGTAGGTAGTTTTTCTTTTGCACTTATAAAAGAAAATTAAAAAAGAACTTTTATTTCTTGCTTTTCCCCCTACCTCTTTCTTTGGTTTGACCTCGTTGGACAAGGTACTGAGCAGCCTTTGTTTGTAGGTTAGATTGATGCTTGGGACTTCTTGACCTTTGTTTATGTCAGTCTTTATGCTCAGTCTTTTCATTCCAAAGTATTGGCTTGTTTACTTTTGTAAGCTTTCCTTTTAAAAGAGGTTTATATTCAACTTTATGGAAACCTAGGGTTTGTTTTTGGGGTATAAAGTAGTTGTCTATTTGCTTTGCTTTCAGTACTTGTTTGCATTAGTTTATAGGCTGATTTTTCTTTTGCATTTTATAAAAGAAAAAGACAAAAACATGTTGCTTTATGTGCATATATATTAGGCTGTTAGTCTAGATTGCATAGCATAGCATTGTTTTTGAAAAATTTAAAAAATTTAAAAAGATTTGATCTTTTTTGGCTTTCAAGTTATTTGAAAATATAAAGAGAATAGCTATTTTCTTCTTTGCATATCATTTCTCTTTGCTTAGTCAGTTTGTTTCATTTTTTGAGTCAAAACACCACCAGTTTACCATTCCATTTCCTCTTGAGTAAAAACAGCCCATAAAATAAACGACATAATTTTAAAATTTATTAGCAAGTTTTTATTTTTAGGGCCTTCCACCTACTAGCTTAGGCTAGGCTTGTGGGCTAGGAAGCGTAAACTTCCCACAAGCTATAAACTCAGACGTAGTGGACCTTTCACTAGGTAAATCCTTGGTTCTACCGCTGTATCTGGGAAGCTCCTCTCAAACGGGAGTTAAGCACGAGGCCGCGTGGAGGCTTAGACAAAGGGGATAACCCCCCGAATCCTTGTCAAAACGTAACTCAGGACTTTTGCGCATCTGGGGATTCTGTCTAGGCAGAATTTCGGGCTCAGCTACCCTGCCCATGCATACGAGTTCGGCTTGCGACTGTCCCCCCAGACATTAGGTATTATCAAGGTAGCCTTTAGTCTCTTGTCTTTTAGGGCTCATACACAGGTAAACCAGAAGGTTATTTCTGGTTCACCTCAGACAGACTTGGAAGGTAACCCTTGTGGAAAGTGCAGGAGGGTGGTAAGTGATTCCTCCACTTGTGCCTGAGATCCCCTCAAGGACGCCAAGTAACTGTTCATCAGCCTTCTTCTGGAAGGTATATCTTTATAGCCTATTTAGATTGCTTGAGACTCTAGGATCTTTTAGTGAGTGCTGTGTGGTTTGTCTGTGCTTAGTGGGCCTTTAGGTGTCTGCTTTGTAATTTTGGTTGTTCATCAACCTCATACTTTGTCTCTTGTTTTGAAATTATGGCTAACACCCCTTCGAACACCAACCAAGAGATCCCTTCAATGGGAGCTCCTTGCTCTATTCCTCTCACGGGGAATGTTGGTGTTCCCTTGATGGCCACCTTGAATCTTTCAGGATTCACAATAGGGCTACCGGTGTGGTTGTTTTCCACTCCAACTGTCCTGAATGCTCCTGATGCTTCTCAAGTAAGAACCTTATATCAAGGGAATCAAAACACTGTCTTCCCTTGACCTGTAGTTAGTTCTCCTCCTCCTTCTACCTCATGCGGTGAAAGTACTGATACTAGTAACTGACAGTCTAAAAGGAGTAAAAGAAGGAGGAATAGGAAGAAAGCACATAAGCAAGGGGGCACCCGTTCAACCTCTGCAAGTCAAGTTGAACCTCACCAACCAACCTCTGTTTTTCAAGCTGGGGGCACCCATCCAACCTCTGCAGGTCATGTTGGATCCTGTCACTCAACCTCTGGTTTTCAAGCTAAGTGCATTCGTTCAACCGCTGGTTTTCAAGTTGAACCTTCCCATCCAACCTATAGTGTTCAAGTTGGATCTATCCATCCAGCTTCTGGTGTTCAAGCTGGTGGGATCCTTCAAACCTTTCCAGGTCATGTCGGATCTAGTCACTTAGCCTTTGGTTTTCAAGCTAAGTGCACTTGTTCAACCTCTGGTGTTCAAGTTGAACCTCCCCATCCAACCTCTGGTGTTCACGTTGGATCCGTTCACCCAGCCTCTGTTGTTTAAGCTGGGGGCACACACTCAACTGCTGCAAAGCATGTTGATCCTAACCATTCAACCTCTGTTGTTCATGTTGATGGTGCCCGTCCTACCTCTGCAAGTCAAGTTGGACCTAGTCTCTCGGCCTCTGCAAGTCAAGCTGGGGGTAGTCTTTCAGCCTCTGTGTTTCAAGATGAAGACAACCCGTCAACCACTGTGAGTCATGTTGACACTATTGACAAGTCTACCCATTCAAAACACAAGCTCAAGTTTCCTTGTAAGCTTTGTGAGGGAGACCACCTCACTTATAAATTCCCTTCTATTGAGGAGGTGCGAAGAGTTTGGATTCATGGTCATCCCGTTTTTGAACATTATGGAGTCTCTCAACAACCAGCCTCTCTTGGTGAGGTTGGACCCAGTCACCCAGCCTCTGTTGTTCACGTTGGGGGCAAACTCTCATCCTCTGCTAGTCATGTTGAGAGAAAACTATCAACCACTGCTAGTCATGCTGATAGCGTTGAGAAAACTGGTCGTTTGAAGCATCATCTTAAGTTCCCTTGTGTGCTATGCAAGGGAGATCACCTTACTCATCTGTGCCCTGCTATCCCAGAGGTGCGAAGAGTGTGGTCTGAGACTCATGGATTTCATTCTTCTGAACACCCTATAGTTTCTCAACAACCTACTCAACCTTTGGTTGATCAAGTGGTCGAACAAATCTCAGATTTGCTCGATCCCACTCTTCTTTCGGAGAGTGCTCCTCATGTGATTGAACCAATGCCATCTTTGGTCAATCCCACTCTCCCTTCAGAGAGTGAATTTGTTAAAGCGGTTGAATCGATCCCAGTATCGATCAATCCCACTCTTCCTCTGGAGAGTGATGTGTCTACTAGTCACATTTTCTTCACGGCCAGTTCAGATCTTACTGAACAAGGGGGCACTGAACTTGTTTCGGATCAACCCCCACCAAGCCCTCGGATTGCTTCCTTTGATTGGGATAGCCTAGTTGAGCCGCACCTTCCTTCTATTGCACCTTTCCAGATAAAGGTCAAAGTTGAACCCTATACAATTGCTCGTTGCATTGTTGATGAAGGAGCCTCAGTTAGTATTTTGTCTACTCGTGCTTGGCGAGGTATGGGATCTCCCAGCCTTGTGTCGACTGCTAGTCAGTTACTGGCATTTGATAGAAGAACTTGTGTAGCCTTGGGAACTCTTCCTCAAACACCTGTTACTTTGGGTGGGAAGACCGTCTTAGTTGACTTCATGGTGATAGAAGACCCTTTGGACTTTAATATGCTCCTTGGGCGTGATTATGTCTATGCCATGCAAGCTGTGGTGTCAACATTCTTTCGTGTGATGTACTTTAATCATGGCGAAGAAATTGTCACTATCGATCAGTTGGATTTTCTTGATCTATCTCCTGACCCAACTAGAGACCAAATCTTTCCTTTGTTGATTCCCAGTGTTTCTGTAGACACCACCCCACCACAGGTGAACTATGTGGCTTCTTGTCATTTATGTTCAATTGCTCCTGAGAGGCAGCCTCTGTTTTCATGCTTATCTTCTCGGGACTTGGTCCCAGCAGTTGATCAGGTGAGTCATACTATACAGATTGTAGAGCCTTCTCTCCACTCTGTCCATCCATTTGAAAGTTCCGATATGTGTCCTATCTCGGATGATTTCCTCCCTTCGGATGAAGTCTTCCTGGAGTCTTTGATACAGTCTGGCCTTCTTTTTCAATTGTGATTAAGTCTAACCCTGATTTGCTTAGTAAGCCTTCCTTTTTTATGTTGGTTTTTGTTGAGTCTTTTGATTCTTCTTTTGAAAAGCAAGTTAGTGATCCTGATGGGTTTGATTTTTTCTTATGAATTTCTCAGCTCCTGTGATATTGAGTTTGTTCCTGCAGACTCTATCTCCCTTGTTGATTTTTGCTTCTCTTCTGAGGTTGATCTTATTGATTATAAACCCTCGATCCTTGGTCCTATAGAATCTTCTTCGGTTGATTCTGCCTTGACTTTTCCATTTGTAGAAGATAGCAAAGTCACAAGTGTTTCTGCCAAAGTGACCCACATCGGATCGTTTCTTCTGATGTTGTTGTTTCTTGGAGACAGGATTATTAGTTGGATTCACAACTATTTATGGGCCTCACCTTGTTGTTCAAACTGTAATTGCATTTGCATGTGCCTTGCTCACGCTTATGAGCCTGATGCCGGCTTCCACGCTTTTAGCTCGTTGTATAAGCCCTCATCTCTGTTCTCATCGCCGCTTAGCCTTGTATCATTTTGCCTTTGCAACTTGACTCCCTTTACCTTGAGGAGACATTCCCCGAGTGTCTTTATCTTGCTCACTTTCCTTGCATTATGCATAGGTTTGTTCCTTGCGCTTGGAACTAGTTTCGCCTGCCTATGACACTTGTCTCCTCGCATTTAGAGCATTCTTTCTACTCTCCTTCGAGCTCGTTAAAAACAGTAAGGAGGCCGCGAGTTGACTTTTCCGGACTCATTAAAACTTCACGGGAAAGATTATGAGTTTCTTTAGGCCCAGGTCTGACTCCTCAAAATAGACTTGACTGCCGAGTAAACTTTTCCATTCAGGCTCATTAAGAATATGTGAATGGGCATCCACATTGGTGGTAGGTTATCTCTTTCTCGGACCATGTCGAATAATACGAGAAAGGATCACTCTCTTTTCTACTGAATTGAGAAGAGTATTCTCAGGCATAGGTTTATCTCTTTTTC
>LPNX010883972.1:0-11543 GCA_001517045.1 Pseudotsuga menziesii | reverse complement strand
TTTATGATCAGATTATGATGTTAATCAGATTATTATTTCAGATTTATTTGATTATCATTTGTTTATATGTGGTCATAATGGTTTGAGGAAGGTATAACTTATTTTGCAGGTCTCTTGGAGCGAGAGGAGAAAGAAGAGGATTGAAGAGAAAGCTTGGACCAGCCTTCAGTTTATCAGGTGTGGACCTTTCTCATCTCTGAAACTTGCTGTTATATACTTGCTGAACATTGTGCATCTCTCTTTCAACCCCAGTACGTTGATGGCCTCTTAAACCCTAGCCATAGGACACTTTCCTTTACAACAAGTATGTACGATCTTCTTCAAATCTACCCTATGCCTAATAGTCATGTTATAAATCCAGCCATGAGTTCTATTATTCCTAATGCAAAACAAAATGTTTCTGCAAATAGTTCTAATAATGATTCAATAGCAACTGAAAAAGGAAAAGCAACGGCTGACAAAACTTCGCTTATAGGTAAGAATTCTAAATCAACCACACCTCCATTCTTACTTACCTTTGAAATTTTCAATAGGAATGTTCATAATTGCATGGTAGACTCCGGAGCATCCTCCAATGTGATGCCTTTATCAGTATGCAATAAATTGAATGGGAAATGTGTTCCATCTAATTCTCAAATAAATCAATTGGATAGGACAAATGTAAAGGTTGTAGGGGAAATGAAAGATGCCTTAGTCAGGATTGCTTGTAACCCTTCGGTTTATCAAATTATAGATATTGTTGTTGCAGATATTCCAGATGCATATGGACTATTTTTAAGTAAGGATTGGTCTCAACAACTAAATGGATTCTTCGCCACGGACTGGTCAACATTATGGCTACCTAAGAACGGAAAGTCAAATCAGATAAAGATAAATAGAGAAAGATATATGAAACATACTGTCATATAACTGCATGATCCTAGCGAACCTGTTTTATTTTCAGATTGTATTATGGGGAATTACATGTATGAATTAGGATTTGGTAATTTCAAAGCTGAAAATTCTGCCCTTTCTGAAAAAAACAACAATCTGAAATTAGTAATGTGACATATGTTTCTCCTAACTCTTCATTCAAGGAAACTATTAATGATGTAGATAATCTGCTGAATATTGTGAATATCATAGAAAGTAAAGTGGTTGTGCATAGTTCTATCTGGACTTTATATTTTGATGGTGCAAAATCTAAAGAAGGAGCAGGAGTTGGTTGCCTACTGGTGGACCCTCAGGGAAATAAAACATGTATAGCTTGTAGGATGGAATTTAATTGTACAAACAATACGGTGGAATATGAAGCTTTAATACAAGGTTTGAAAAAAGCAATTGATTTGGGCATCAAAGAGTTAATTGTATATGGCGATTTCGAGATCATTGTTAGACAGGTTCGTAACTCCATTCACTGTTTATATGAACATTTACAGAGTTATCAAAGAGAGGTATGGAACCTTATCTCACATTTTGATGCATTTAACATAAATTCTATTCCTAGAAGTCAAAATCAAGAAGCAGATTTGTTGGCAAATGTAGCATCAAAGTTAATTCCGTCAGAAAATCTTACACCAGATTTCTTTTCTATTGAATTGATTTTTAGGCCTTCCATACCTGATAATATCTTTAATTGGCGTGTATTTGACAATGATGTGCAAGTACTGAATTTCTTGATGAACGAGGATACCTTTAAAGATTCAGCAATAGACGAAGTCACTCATGATGAAAATCTACGGGATTTTTCGGTAATAAATGAGTTTTGTTCAGTTGAAAAAGCTTTTGAACAGGTAAAACCAGTCCCTAATTCAGTACAAAGAATTAGAAAAGTTCTTTGATCTGCAAGATAAGTTTAGGTCTGTTCCTAATTGTAAAACTAATAGCTCTCGAATGAGGTATGAAACCATAAATTTAGGAACAGAACTAAATCCCCAAACTATAAATCTTGGAATAGATTGCAACCCTGTAGAAAAAATAGCATTTATAAAATTGTTTAAGGAATTTAAAGATGTCTTTGCTTGGACATATGATGACCTGAAAACCTTCAACACACAAGTCATACAACATATAATTCCAATTAAACAGGAGTCAAAACCTTTCCAACAGAAGTTAAGGAAATATCACCTGTCATTAGAACCAACAATTAAAAAGGAACTAATTAAATTATTAGCTGCCAAGATTATTTTCCCCATCAGGCATACTCAATGGGTAGTAAACTTAGTTCCAGTTAGGAAGAAAAACGGGGATATTAGATTATGTGTAGATTTTAGAAATCTGAATAAGTCTTCTGAAAAGGATAATTACCCAGTTCCTCCCATGGAACAAATTCTTCAAAAGGTGTCTGGGTCTGAGATACTGTCTCTCCTTGATGGTTTCTCAGGATACAACCAAATATTGGTTTCCCAAGATGATCAATTGAAAACTGCTTTTAGAACTCCATGGGGAACATATGCCTACCGCAAGATGCCCTTTGGGTTAATCAATGCAAAAGAAACCTTTCAACGGGCAATGGATATTGCTTTTAGAGGCTTAATTAACCATTCCGTCATTGTCTACTTGGACAACGTTATTGTATATTCTAAACATCGAACTGATCATCTTAATCATCTTAGAAAAGTATTTGAACAATGCAGAAAATTTGGAATATCCTTAAATCCTAAAAAGACAATGTTTGTTGTTTCAGAAGGTATCTTATTAGGTTGTGTGGTTTCAAAAGATGGAATCATGATTGATTCTGAAAGAACCCAAGCCATTTCAAATATAACTTATCCTTCTAGAAAGAAAGCAATGCAATCATTTCTTGGTAAAATAAATTTTGTTAGAAGATTCATTCCCGGTTTTTCCGAGATCATACGTCCTTTGCAGAAAATGATTAAGAAAGATGTTGTTTTTAATTGGGGACAAACTGAAAAAGAATCATTTCAGAAAATTTTAGAAGCCATTTCAGAAGCTCCTAGCCTCCTAAGCCCAGATTTTAATAAAGATTTCATATTGTATACTTTTGCTTCTGATATTTCATATGCAGCAGTTTTAACCCAATTAAATCAGCAAAATAACGAATCCCAATCTCTTTCATGAGTTCAAATTTCAAAGGTGCTGAACTTAATTACCATGAGGTTGATAAACAAGCCTTTGCTGTTTTTAAAGCTATTAAACATTTTCGTCCATATTTACTAAAATCTAAAACGAAAGTAATTGTCCCTTATTCCTCAGTCAGAAACTTGTTATTACAAAAGGACTTAGGTGAGAAAATGGCACCTTGGATGAAATCCCTTCAAAAGTATGACTTAGAAATTAAACCCTCGACGATAGTTAAAGGACAAGGATTATGTAAATTAGCTGCTAAAGCTGCTCATTTACCTAATGATAAAGCTGAAACTGTCATTGATGAGGTTTTACTTACCAGGGAAATTTATTTTTATCTTCCACCTCAAGATTCCTGGTATACAGACATAAGAATACTTTTGGAAACAGGAACTGCCCCTGATTACCTAGAACCAAAAAGGAAAAGAGCACTTAGATTGAAATCTGCCCCTTATTTATTAATTGATAATGTCCTCTTTCGGAGAAATTCAGATGGGGTATACCTTTGATGTTTAGATAAAGATGAAATAGAAGTAATTCTGAAAGAGTTACATTCTGGACCAGCAGGAGGTCATTTTGGTGGAGAGACTACTGCGCAAAAAATTCTCAGGGCTGGTTATTATTGGCCCACCTTGTTTCGAGATTCCTATACTTTTGTCAGAAAATGCCAAGAATGTCAACTTGCTGCAGGAAGGGTTAAAAAACCTACTTTTCCTTTACAACCTATTGCGGCTGAAAGACCCTTTCAGTAATGGGGTATTGATATAGTAGGGCCAATAAATCCTCCCTCATCTATGCAACACAAATATATAATAACTGCAACCGATTATTTCACTCGTTGGGCGGAGGCTGCACCGTTAAGGTTTGTAAATACCAATCAGGTTATATTATTTTTGGAATTATTTATCATAACAAGATTTGGTATTCCAGATTCCCTCATCTTTGATAATGCTTCATACTTTTCATCAATTGAGTTAACTCAGTTTGCTTTAGAGAAGGGAATAAGAATCAGGTATTCACCTAACTATCATCCCCATGGGAATGGTCTAGCTGAATCAACAAACAAAAATTTATTGAAAATTCTCAAAAGAACTATTTCAGTTCACCATCATAATTGGCATACAGAATTGGTCAATGCCCTTTGGGTAGACAGAGTAACTCCTAAGGCTGTGATAGGTAACTCACCATTCTTCTTAGTATATGGAACTGAAGCTATTTTACCACCAAATTTGTTCTTACCTTCATTACAGTTAGCTCACTCTATTCAAGATGAAGAGTGCCCAGCAATGGAAAAGAGAAGTAATACTCTGCTAAAGCTTGAGGAAGAAAGAGAAAAGTCAAAACAACACTTTACAAAACATCAACAGATTGTAAAATCTTGGTTTGACCAATCCTTTAGTTCCAATCGAGAATTTCAGGTGGGAGACTTAGTTTTAAAATGGGATAAAGTTCACGAGGAAAAGGGATATCATACTAAGTTTCAGAAACTGTGGTTAGGTCCCTTTGTTATTTCTGAGAAAATAGGCCCAAGTACCTTTCAATTGCAAACACTTGAAGGTCAGTCCGAAACATTCCCTGTGAATGGACTGATTCTGAAAAAATATTTCTATTAATATTTTATGTCTTAAAATGTATATAATTTGTTCGCTGTTTGTAAATAAAGTTATATTTTTATACATAAATCATGTTTGTTGTTTGTAAATAAATTTATATTGTTGTATATAAACTGAATTATAGTCCATAGAATTAAGGATGATGAGAAATTCATAAAACTTTTATAACTTTTAAACATCATTCTGTGATTTTTTAATTTTAGTTCTGTTGAGTCAAATATTTCAGACTGTCAAATTTTTGTATATAATAAGTCAGTAATCTTTAGTTAGCAGCTAAAGAAATAAATGTAAATAAATAAATCTTCAAGTTCAAAAGTCAGTTTTCCCATGAGCCTGAAAAATTATGATATTTGACTGAAATCTTTTAAAAAATTGTTCAGGATGATCAAGGTTTCTTAAATCTATCAAAGACCTATCATTGTTTTTATTTGTAAGTGTTGCTCAGATTATTCCTCACCTTTTTATTTTCTTGTAAAAGTGGGGATAGCTTATTAAATGTCTTCGTCGAAGCTTGTACTTTTGAAAAACTCTTACAGACCTTTATCATCAGTCTTCAAAAGTATTTACCATCTGAAAAATATTTAGGATTTGTTCCAGTCGATAAAATGCTAAAATGATAGACGGAAGGTCTTAGTAATAAGCCGGTCCGATCAGAATCACAAATATCACTAGTATGACATTATTAGGAAACTAGTAATGGATTTTGGTTTAAAAACCAAAAGATAAGGGGTCTCATCACGAACCAACTGATTCATTTTCCGGTGATATTAATGACTGACATTACCATTTGGTTACCATGCTGGGTAATGATCTCTCATTTTATAAAAAAAAATGAAAAAAAAAATGAAAGAAAAACATAAATTTTGACTGAAGAATAGGAGGTCTCATCATGAGTCGGCCTAATCATGATCATCAGTGTTGTCTGGGATAACTTCATTTCTGATCACCAGGGTGATGGCTTTTGATTTAAAAATTAAAAGACAAGAGGTCTCATCATGAGCCGGCTTGCTTATTTCAGACAGCTCTCGTGAATGATACTTTCACATTGGGATACCATAACCAGATAGTAGTCTTTAGTCAGAATTATTGTTTAAAGAAAAGAAAAGCAAGAAAAGAAAATTATTATGTTTATGGAACAGATTCTGGAAAGTTTTCAGAAAAGTAGATTTCTATGCTCTATGCTGATGGTGCAGGTTATTATTACTATGAAGTACTTTGTTTCGATCAAGATATTTTTAAGTTTATCCCTAATCAAATTTTTGTTTCAAAATATGGAATATTTCTGAGTTATACTTACGAATATGAATAAAATAATGGTTTTTATTTAGATAAATAATTTTTTATTATTTTTAAAATAAGTTTTAAGATTTCGATTATATCATTGTAAGTTGTATGAGCAGAGATAACTGGTTCGCCCAGGTTGTCGCCATTTGTTGGCAATCAGCCACAACCCCTTCATTTATCATTAGGATGAAGGGAAATTAGCTCTCTTTTGTAATTTACCTATCTAAATTATAAAAGAGTGCCTTCTAAAGGTACTCTCAATTGGAGAAGAGTAAGATGACATATTAAGAGTTGATGAAAACATTTTGGTAATTAGCAGCTGTCAGTTTCATAAATTTTTATCTAATCAATTTTATCATTAAAGTTAAATTTATCTAATTATATATGATTTAAGAAACTTAAATGGATAGTATGCTAAATTGGAATCAATGAAACACATTTTGAGTTTATTTGAAGCTGGATATGGATGAGGTATTATGAGTTCTAAACTCCTAGAACTAAAGGTGACTTATTAAATTAAAATTCTTATTAAACCTAATGTTCACATTTCATATGTAATATCTTACCATGAATTTGTAAAAATTTGTATATATATAGTTAGTAAATAAATGGGTGTCGTATGGGAATTTTCATATATTATAGTTTTATAACTAAGTATCTTATCAAATTCGATGAAAGATCTTAATCGATGGGATTTTGGAAAGTTTTAAAACTAGATCTATGAAGTTTTATGTATATACATGACATAAGTATTAAATTAAGTCATTAGTTAGTTGTCATGCAAAACATTAGGGTATATGATTTCGATACTATATCGCCTTGAACGCTACCACCTTTCACTCTCAAACTGGAGAAGACCATTAATTGAAAGAGTTTACAAGAGCCATGTGTCAAATTAATAATGCCTATTACTTGGATCGCTGAGTTAGCATGGAGATGTGGCTTGCACCTCATAATTAACTGACAGCTGTGAATATATTGATGATTCGTATCATCAGGATTTAATGTTGATAGCCATTCCATTTTGTAACGATGTACGAGCTCATCATGACCACTATGTATAATCAATGCCTTGATTTACGATCCATCAATCACACGATCCTTGATATGTCGAATTGGTTAAGTGTTACTATTAGTCATGGCTAAACATGCATGTATCATAACAGAACGTTGGCTATAGCATTCATCATCGCTAAGTTCAGCTAAATGGCCAAATTTAGAGCCCCCATATCTGTCAGATCTGAAGCATGTGAAATTTTGATATTTCACATCATGTCATGCACTTGGATACCTATCCCCTCCCTCTTCACATTGCCATTCATTCCATTTCAAAACCAAGATAGTGCTGAGGAAGTTATGGCTCCGTTGAATCGTTTCGAAATCTCAGGTTCAGAGCTCGTAGAAGCAGATGAGAAGGTTGCCTTGCTATTTGAAAATTTTGGGTGGGAGCAGTTATTTAAGTGTTTTGACGGCCATAATGCAGAGGTGACCAAATTGTTTGCCTTGAATTTAAATGAAGACATTGTCCAGATCGGGGGTTTTAAGTTCATCGTTAACGAAGACAAAATCGCAGAGGAAACAAAGCTCCCACAAGTTGGAGAGTGCTTTTTCAAAGGTAGTAAGGTTAATAAAAAGAAGTGTTTATGTTTGCTGCTGCCACTACCAGATAATACAAAACTGAATATAAGGGTCTCTATCAAGTTCTTGAAGCCTGAATGGCAAGTCTTCTATGAAATTTTGGTCAGGTATGTGTCCTGCGATGGATGTTTTTCTCACCTACACTATTACCACTTAAGACTCCTATTAGCATTAAAGGGCTGTAGGCTTAATCTACCATTTTATCTGTGGTAAAGTTTGAAAAAGATGTCGCATGCGGTTCAAAGTTTCGATAACCCTGATAGAAGTTTATTTCACCATGGTTTAGTCAAAATCATACTACAGCATCAACTGTCCTTGAAGGGTAAATTGTGGGATTATTTTTTAACTGAATGTCATTTGGGGCCGACTCAATATTGGTCAAACCCCTCCGCAAAGACCCGTAGGAAACGGAAGGCCACTGCTAAGCCTGAGGTTAATAATGTTCCTGAGACTGAATCAGAGGGTAAAGGGCTTGAGGAAGCCAATCTACCCATAAACGTTGGTATCAGTAAGGACGATGTTGATAACATAGTTCCCTGTTGCTCTGAAGTAGTCTTGAACCAACCCCCATCTGATAAATATCATAGTACTCCTGCAAAAACAGAGGACAGGTTAACCGAAAGCAAAAATATTAACGTTGTTGATTTTAAAAATATCTCCGAGCCAGATAATCCTCGTAAACATGGCAAAGATTCTATGTATAAACTAAATCATCTAGCACAGGTATGCTATGATAATGGAGGGTTTGAGTCAGACAATCTTGTGTTTTCAAGGAGGGTTACTAGAAGCATGAACAATGTCCCTACGATTTCGGTTCCTATGGCTAATCGACAAGATACTCAGCCTATCGTCATCCATATTGAGGACGACGTTCCATCGTCGGTCCCTGACACTATTCATATAAATGATCCCACACTTATAAAGGATAATAGTGCGAAATTGGGTAAGGTCGAGGTGTTACAGAGAGAAATTCCTATGGCTTCGGGTACCACAACAGACAGCTAGACTCCAGAAATCAATCTTTCTCAATATGCAATAGAAATAAAAACATGTAACACTAAAGGATCAAACCTCGTACCTTATTTCGGACGGTTGAAGTAGATCCTCGTTGAGCTTTCCAATCTTCAGCTTGAATTGTTATAGCATGTCCTCAACAACAAGTAAACAATACAAGCATACTATATTTCATGGTGTTAGATCTATTCTAGCATATATAATCAATAATGTATAAGCATTTGACATATTCCAATGGATACAATATTCATTCAAATACACATTACTGGACAAGAAAAGATATTTCTATTAATATGAATCAGAGATTACAAGTGACAACCTCTGACGGCACGTCTGCGAACCAGAGAAACTGAATCCCCCACTTGGGCCTCCACCACCTCAATCCTCCATCACTTCGATAGCAAGCTTACTAGCAAAAGGAAATCTTGGGAAGAACACAACAGTGCTCCAAGGGACAAAGGGATGCAGACTCAAGCATAAGTTCTAGCAACAATGGACTATAGTTTCGATACTCTCAATTCTCTCTTATCTCCCCCTCCCCCCTTTAATGTACCAAGGGGTTCCTTATATAGCTTCACAAATGGATACTGAAAGGTCGAATCCGTGCGATCTCAAGGCATATGGAAGGCCAGGACTCATATGAGTCGGATCCAAGTCAAGGAACGCTCCAAAGGATTTGGACTATGCACACATCCCGATGTACGCGACTATAGGGGTCAAACCCGCGTATGTACGTGGTTATCGGGGAAAAAGCCACGTATATCATATTTTATATGTGTTAGAATAATCCTTCGGGATTATTGTAAATAAATAATTAATAGGAATTTGATTAGATAGGAAGCCAAACAGGCTGAGCGGAAGGTGAAACCCAACCGCCATGTACTTTGTATAAATACAAGCATTTGCATTGGAAATGAATATTGAATCGGGAGTTATTACCAACAAGTGGTATCAGAACAGGGCTGTCTGCCATAACTCCTGCTGCATTTCTGCCCATTACTGACATTCTGCTTGCCAGTCCATTGCCAGACTGCTCCATCATTCTGCCAGTGGAATCGCATGCACTGTATGCGTTACTCCTCCAGCTGCCTGCGTTTATTCTCTGCTAAAATTTTTGAATTACCTAACCCTAATTTGCAGCACCCTAACACTGGAGACATCCTTTGAAATTTCTTCTTGCCGTTGAACTGATATCTCACCACTGCGTTGGTTTTTCTCAGCATACTGTGTCCTCCTCAGTCCTCAGAGCTGTGAGGGCATGAAACGCATCTACAAGCCCTAAATTTTAACATACGATTTCTCTAACTCTGGTGAGCCTTCATACCACAATTCGCTGCAACCTTTTCTGCATATAATCTCTGTGTCATGTAAAGATACCCAATTCATGACTTTCATTAGTCTACACCACTCCACACCAGCAATCTGCGTGCCATCCGAATCTTCGACTCGTGTGCCAAGAACTTAGAGCCATGAGCAAAGTCTAAATCAGTGTGCAAAATAGCGTAGTGTTGGTCGTGGCTGAATAGGGGCTGGAAAGGATGAATGGTGAAGTAAGTGATGATAAAGAATAGTCCCTTCAGAAGGGCATCCAATTGAGTATGTTGAGCTCGCAATGAAAACCGTATACATGGATGCTCCCATGATTACCCACAACGGGAAGGCCATTTCGCATATGCCTGCAATACTGGAATAATATATCGAGGAGATCTGGATGCCATCCGACACCACGGGCACGCTCTCTCTCTTCTGCTGACTTCGCTTTACGAGAGGTTGCTCGTTCGACTCTGTGTCGACTTTGCTTTCCAAAAGGATCGCTGGTGAGAACTCTCATATTTTGTGAACTGCGACCTGCAAGTGTATATTCAGCGCCGTTTTCAAAAGCGTGGAGATATATGTTGATGCTGGTGAATGAAGAGAGCCTGCAATTTTTGAACTGCTGATATATTTAGTGCGTTGAAGACTGAACTGCGTGTGGATTTGGTGGCTGTTCTCTGCGCCGTCATTCAGTTTTTTTTTTACCGCTTCTATAAGTGTCTGCGTTGAGCATATACTGTGTATTGGAGTTGAAGGCCCAGAACCTGTGGAGCTGCGAGTTCATGAATCTGAAGACTGATATATATCAAGACGTTGGAGGTGTGACCTACGTGGAGCTGTGAGAGTATGATCATCTGAAGACTGATATATATATATCTATTACGTTGGAGCTCTGCATTGAATAGTGCAGCTGCTTGAATATTTTGATCGATTTTGAAATATTGTGATATTTTTTAAGTAAACCCTAATTTTCTGAGCTAACACGGTGGAGACTACGTTGGAAAAATAATCTCTGCTGTGAGCTAGTGAAGTCTTGTTGATGGTCGTTCACTTGTGGTGATTGCTTTCAAATTCTTTTCAAATTCCTTTCTGGTTAAGAGCTACGTCTTTGGTGAATGGTGATAGCAGTAAAGTTGCTACCCAAACTAATTTATTTTGCTTCCCATTTACATTGTTGTGTAATACATTACAATGTGAAGCATTAAGCTTGCGTTGGAGTAAATTTTGCATTCTTGAAGGATGTGGAATCCTTTTTTTAAGACTGCTACCACCATGGAAAGTGCTAGGGTCCCTCTCCATAGTTGAGAATTGTGTGTAGGAGCTTCCTTGAAGACTGCGTTGTGAAGACTGTGAAGACACATTGCTGGTACTCTCTATCAGAGTGGCGCAGCAGAACCCTGGTGTGGTATGTGTTGAAGATTGAAGTATTGGAGACTGAAGAATTGCTATAAGATCTAGCTGAATTGATTGAATTATATCTGATATATATATGCTGACTAATATATGCTCTCTAATATATTGTGATTGTGTGCTGCACTTCACATCCTGAAGTGATTTATAATGCTTGCTGCATTAATGTTGACTGATATATCATACTGATATATGCATTGAAGG
>LPNX010883935.1:0-28467 GCA_001517045.1 Pseudotsuga menziesii | reverse complement strand
AATAACATTAACAATGATTTAAATGGCTAATAAACAGACACCCAAAAACATAGTAAGAAGGTGCTTTTTACATGCCTGTAGCAGCCCGTTGACAGATCTCTAGAAATGAACATCAAATACCCAAGTAATGTGGCCATACAATGTGATAGCAATGAGAAAATCTTATAATGGCTGAGATCTAAAATGTGCTATAGATGACTATTGGGAAAACTTCATCTTTTACTTAAATATTCAGATCTAAAATGAGAGTTAAATATTCAGATCTAAAATTGCGTAGATTCATAGCCTATCTGAAAATTGAATGTGCATAGCCTAGATTCTTAAGATAGGGGAGGGTAAATGAAGTGAATGTGTACTTTAGGAAAGAAAGGGGTCTTTGAAAATTAACTATCATAGTAACTGAGTGTGATAGGTCTACCATCAACTTTTGGGAGCTAGGGTTTAACATTTTTCTTCCACTTGTGTACCTTATAATGAAATGCTACCATGGATCACCTATCCTTGCACCTCTTTTTTGCGATCCCATTTTACTTTATTTTTCATTTATTTTCATTTCTTAACCTTTTCATTGACTTAGTCCCTTTACTGCAGATTTGGATTGGATAACATGGGACATAGGAAACCTAGCTTTTTGCAAGGGGAAATTTAATTCAACAACATAGACCTTAGAGTACTAGAATCTTTTAACTTTATTGAGGGGTTCATACATGGGAATAACTATGAGACCTTAGATAGTTACCGTGAGTTACAAAGGGGAACATGAAGGGGATCGATGAACTGGCTAGTGAAATGAAAAGTGGTTAGGAAAAATGGTATGTGACGGGTTAAAACACTCACTTAATTCACTAGGGTACAACTTAATGTTCAAAATGACACACTCATAAGGCATAATGATGATAACACTAGGGTTAGACCAAGTAATGATTAAGAACTTTAAGTGTTATGAGTCATTTTACAAGCATAAAAGTAACATCCCATGAAATCACATCGTCATATAAGCAAGCATTCTAAGTGTTAAAGAGGGTAAGAGATATCACAACACTAGCGCGTCTCACACTATCTTTGCTAGGCACATCCAAGGCACATAGACCATATGAATATGGGGAAAGGATATTTGACGAATGAAATATGAAGAAGCCATAGATCTCATCTCAAGAACAATTGATCAATATATCACCCCTTTTTGAAAAAGCAGTAACACTGTATATATTTTGAAATTTTATTTGTGATAGTATTGACAATAATGTGGGTGCTAATACAAGACTAATAGGATCCAATGTAAACAAGGTGATTATTAGACACCCTAATGCCACTTATTTAGTTCTTGGTGTTTAGATTGGGAATCAAGGTGTTCACGAGGTTTGCAGCCATGCTTCTCATGGAAAGCACCTCCAACTTGCATTCAATTAGTGATTAGTGCACTGGATTTTAGAGTTTTATAGGGATGTAGAATTATAGTAAGTTTATTATTACGAGTCCATTCTTTAAAATCAACATTTATCTATTGGGATTAATGTTATTTGTATATTAATAATCATTTTTTCTATTCATGTATGATATTTGACTTGCTTGCAATTCTCATATTGCATTATAGAATTTTGAACCAAGATAATTCTTGTAATTATGCCTACTTCATGTTCCATCCTCGTCTTTCAAAAACAAAATTGAATATAACCTATCGGCTATATCCAACAATTATTATATTTGCATCTTCAATTCCAAGAGTTTAAGGGAGATTATTTTTGTAAGGATCCGTAGATATAGGTTCACTTACAAGGTCAAGTTAAATGAAAAGACTTATCTTTCTTCTAAGAGTTAGTCTTGACAACTTGTCTGGTAATACATTAGAAAGTCTTTTAGAACTAGAAAGTTTACAACATGTACTCTACAAAGTTCATAAGTGTTTCTTCAAGACTTTCTCACTTGGACATAATAAATTTGATGAAGAATATAGGCCTAAATGTCCTTTGAACTCTATCAGAATCCCCTCACCATGAATGCAATCAATTTTTTTTCAATCCACTTTGTTTTAATTGGATGTGGGTCAGTGACTTTAATCTAGCATTTTAAATTACTTTGAATAACAAAATATGATAGGTATTTTAAGTTTTTTAAATATTCTTTTAGAAATGAAGTAGCTACAAATGATTCAACATAGAGAGGACTGACGTAGCATTCTTTCAGTGCAATTGTTTTACCTCCTAATCATACTACAAAATTATTGTAGACAAGGCAAATAAATTGATGTAGAAAATGAAAAAAACATGAAAAAAATTGAAGAAATTACCTCACAAAGGGAAGGTTAATCCAAAGGTGGTGATGGAGGGCTCAAGCACACCCAAAATCGCGTATTGACAGTCGAGGTTTCATCTTCATTCGTCGAATAGCCGCGCCGAAAATGAGAAAAAGATGGCCTCGGCCGGTTTAAAATAAAAAACAGGTTTTAAGAATCGCGCCTCCGTTTTAGCAAAGGAAATCGCGCACGCGATTTCCTTTGCTAAAACGGAGGCATGATTTTGTTTACTAGCCTAGTTGGCATGACCATTTCTAGCCTTGGGACTAGGCTTGGCAGGTTCGGTGTTGCTTGGGTTGATTTCTTTTTTTTGGATGAAGAGTGAATGACTTCACTCCACCATTGCATCTAAAGGGTCCATCAACTTCTTGCACACACCCACATACTATCATGCCAACAAGACTATGGCAGCAAAATATTTACGATTCACACTAGCATACAAATCATTGAATTCATCCATTCTTTCCTCCCTAAAGGTGGAATAAATCCCTTTCAAATTTGTTTACATGAACAATAGGCTTGCATGAGAAATAAATGCCCACGAACGAACTTGGGAAAATAACACATGGGTTACATAAGACAAAAGGATAGATTTTTTGGGGGAATTAGACACTTGGAATCCATAGTAAAATTTGTTTAATTAAGTGAGTCCACTAATTAGTTAATTGGTCCCATGGTGATCCTTGGGAGTTACAACCCAAGTGCACCTTTTTATTATATTATTGTTATGTATATTAATTTCAACAACAATTTCATGGTAGTTAACTTACCACATAATTATTATACATTATGTAACAATTATCATAAAGGATATTACATGTATTGATTCTTTCACTTCATAATAAGAAAACATGAACATAATCATCCTCTGCCAGGGGGACTGTGATCATGATCAAGAGCAACAACTGCCTCAAGAACTTTGAAACATCTGTAGATTCTTCCAATTTATATAAATACATTTTATGCATTTTATTTCTTTGACTTTGTAAAATAATAAAGATGATTATCTATCAAAATCCTAGCTAACAAATTCCTTTAAATCAAGATTATGATCCAAATTTATCCTGGTTACATATTCAACTGTGGTAATGATGTACCTTTCTCTAGTCCGACGAGCACGTTTTGGGAAAGGAGTCAGATATGGCTTGCTAAAAGTGATAGGATGATAAAGCAATAGTCCCCCTCTGAGATGATTGTGTTGTCATAATTATTCACAAGAGACGTCTTGGGATTAGCTTCACCCGGCCCAAAAGAATACGATGACATCTACAATTTGGTTTCACTCATCCCTTTATTATAGAACAAGATATGAACATAAACTATACAACATAATATTACATAATACAAATAATCTCCTTGAAAAAAATCACAAAAAACAAAAATAAGCATATCTAAACACCATCAAATGTTTCAATATAGAGATACATTCAACAACCTTCATGACTACATGTAATGCAATGAAAACAATTTTGTATATAGCAAATCTAATATTCATGGCATTTCGCCTCCATACTATAACTTCCCATATATACATGGTAGGTTGAACCTTAATTACAACGTTACATCGTTACATAAGACAATAACCTATACCATCAAGGTTTTTAATGTTTATTGTCTTATCCACTTCTCTAATTAAAAACATTTTAGACAACAATTAAACTTCATCAATATCATAAGTGTTTTTGAAGAAGGATTTTAACACATACATACATATCGTCCTTACTAATTTCTCATAAGTGACAACATTTTTCATCCATTCCATTACACCATTTACATAAATGTTAATACAATGTTTGCTATCCCCTCAACTCCACCACCAAATTACATGATTGTCACACCAACATATAGAACTTTTTGCTAAATTTCATTTAGTCTCACCACCAAATTACTTGAATTCCATAGCAACATATAAAACCATATAAAAACTTTTGCTATTTCATTTAGTCTCACCACCAAATTACATGAATGCCACACCAACATATAGAACCTTTTTCTTTTTCATTTAGTCTCAAATAAAAATGGAAAATATAAACATAGGAAACATGAATGCCACATCAACATTTAGAACCTTTTGCTATTTCAATTATTCATAAATAAAGAGAAATGGAAAATGTGTATTTTTAGTTCACCTTTGCATTAAAGTGCTTAAATAGTAGCTGAAATACTAAATATGTTGCATTCCTCTTAATCATGAAAGAAAGTGTGAACTCGATACACACCTTCACCCCCTTATGTGGTCCACACCTTCAACTGCCACCCACAGTTAAAGAAGTTGGAAGTTACACATAAAAGCAAGAAATAGGAAAGATGCACTTTTAAATTAAAAAATTAATTAAAAACTTTACTTTTTTTTTTCTGTTACATGATAATGCAAGAAGATGGTTAATTGACTATTGCACTTTAATTAAAAACTTCTCTTTCCACTTTTCATTTGTCACAGGATGATGCAAGAAAATGGTTAATTGAGTATTTGGGCCCAAACGAAAGCTTAATCTGTCTGTAATAAGAAGATGGTTAATTGACTATTGCACTTTAATTAAAAATATAATTAGAAACTTCATTTTTAGTTAAAAACTTCTCTTTCCACTTTTCATTTGTCACAGGATGATGCAAGAAAATGGTTAATTGAGTATTTGGGCCCAAACGAAAGCTTAATCTGTCTGTAATAAAGTGTGATGTAAGGGTAACGTAGGGTCCGAAAGAATGTATCTGGATTGGATTGTGTCTTCGCGTGTAGCTAACGTTACAGACAAAACATATAATTTAAGAACTTTCAAAAAATAGTTAATTAGGCCGATAGGAAATTTGAATCTGTTCGATTCATAAAGCATGAAGTAGGGTCAGATTGTGTCTTGGCAAGTACATGGCGTTAGAGGCACAAAGAATCACCTCAGAACTATTTACTTCGGCTCCACCAAGCAAATCTTCCATGCATGATTTTTATTCCGTTCATCTAAAGCTGTTTATTCATTTATAAAGCTATTTTTTAAGAAATAAAATGCGCATCTGAATGGCTCGGTCGGCGACTAACTATCAGAATTTGCAGGTCGTTAGACAGTTGAATAGATTCCGTGACTTTGACAAGACCTTAACAGATAAATTTTGAGCCAATCATCGTAGTTTTGTGTGATCGATATGAGATGAACTGAAAGTACAGTGGAACAAATATCATATTAATTATTGGGCAGATTTCATCCTAGGTCAAAGCTCGTAGAAGATTTATCATGCATTACTATCATATTAGTAGCTTAATGCGCCAGGAAGAATCGGCTCAGATAAGTCTAAAGCAAATGTTCCGTTTATTTTGGACATGCATGTGAAGTAAACCAGTCATATCTATAAGTCCTGAGCTGTATTTTGGAAGGATTTGGAATAAGAAAATCGCCATTAATAGACTGAATTCTCTGTATTGTTGGTTAGTAACTATGGAAAATAATTTTACTTTTTCTATTATCATGACAGAGGAATGGAGTTGAGTCTTTTCCTATATCAGCAATGGTGGTATCGAACAACCGTGATTGTTGGCCATCTATTTTATCTAACAGTGATTGTCGGACGTTTTCTCTGTAAAGTAATATCAGTCACATGGTAACACTCTTGGATCGCCAAGTAGGTCCCAATGATTAATCCCAAGCAACTCTGAATTTATTATATAAGAAGGGGCACGCAAGGTGTTCACACAGAATCGTGCACACTAGTTGAGTTCAGCATAAGTTTGGTCATGTCATGTGTAGTCGAATGGCATTAGTTAGAGTTTATAGGAATTAGCCTAGCACCTTTTCTCTGCAATTAGTTTACTCCATGCAATCAATAATCTCAACTACAGATTTTGTTGATTAATATGTGGTTAGCAGAATCAATAGAGTAGAAATCATCCCAGCAAAATCCTAGTTGAATCTCGTAGTTTGCAGACTGTTAAATTGTTGTTGTTGTGGATCTCGTCTCTAACCAAAATGCCTGGCAATGGAAGTGTAGTTGCGTTGCTTGTTTTTCTTGGGATATTTTGCACTTGTTCTTCGGCAGGCAAGTCGTTTGGGATTTTTGAAAAAATGATATCCGTAGTTACTGGTAAGCCTGCCGTTGTACCTGGCATTGAAGGGACAGAACAATCTGCAACACAACCAGCAGAGAAGCCCGAATGGGTGGTTGAAATGGTAGAAAGGTAATTACGTTATTCAATTATTCTAGTACTTGAAGTAGATCTCTAATTGCTCATGAAGTTTGTGTCCTCAAGAATGAGTGGATGAGTGGAATGGAATTTTGAGTAATTGAAGGTTCAGTTTTTTGCAATGTCATTTTCTTCGCCATGACTAAACCATGTATTAGGATAAACCATATATTAGGATAGAACTATGTTAACCATGGGAAGGTTCAGTTAAGTGGAACTGTACTTATAAGTTTCAAGGTTAGGCTGAAAGTGTAAAATTGTAGAGTACCATTATTTTTTTTCACGCATTATATATCTCATTTGCAACTCATTGTTGTGAGCTAAATTCTAGACCATTTGCATATTTTTTAGGCTAAAATTATGATCAAAATTTGATAAGAATTGTTCAAATTGCAGTTTCAGTTTGTTCAAATTGTATAGTCTCAGTTTGTTCAAATTGTATAGTCTGATGTCCGATAGGTTATTTCAATTTTTATAACCAACTTTAACAAAAATAGCAATTTCAGCTAAAATTCCCTCCCCTGATTCCGCAAATTTAGTCCACGAAAGTGCAAAGTGCAAATAGTTTAGAGTTTAGCTCACTCCATTCAAAGCATCTAATCTCCACTTGGGTGTAGAGCACTTTGAATATATCCGATAAGGGCCGAGAGCACATCGCAAATCAGATGAAATTAAATATTTTTTGTTTAGTAATTTCATGTTGTTCTGGGCTAAATTCATGGAGTATATTACAGGAGCATCAATAGTTCGAGGAGGGCGCTAACTTATTTGTCTTGCGGAACGGGGAACCCCGTCGACGACTGCTGGCGCTGCGATCCGAATTGGGAAAAGA
Organism: Pseudotsuga menziesii; assembly: GCA_001517045.1. NCBI lineage: Eukaryota > Viridiplantae > Streptophyta > Pinopsida > Pinales > Pinaceae > Pseudotsuga > Pseudotsuga menziesii. The sequence goes on along the minus strand of LPNX010883935.1, from coordinate 21,174 downwards.
ACCGAAAGAGGCTTGCAGACTGCGCCATTGGGTTCGGCAGGAATGCCCTTGGAGGGAAGAATGGGAGAGTTTATGTTATCACAGATCCGAATGACTACGATGCGGTCAATCCACGGCCGGGCACCCTGCGCCATGCTGTTATTCAAACTGAGCCTCTGTGGATCATTTTTGAGAGAGACATGGTCATCCAGCTTAAAGAAGAGCTTATCATGAACAGTTACAAGACAATCGACGGTAGAGGAGCCAATGTCCACATTGCCAACGGTGCCTGCATTACTATACAGTATGTGAGCCACATTATCATTCACGGGATTCACATCCATGACTGCAAGCCAAAAGGAAATGCCATGGTGAGAGATTCCCCCGGACATTACGGGTGGAGAACAAGAAGTGATGGAGATGGAGTTTCCATTTTTGCGGGGAGCAATATTTGGGTCGACCATTGTTCCTTGTCAAACTGCGCTGATGGGCTCATCGATGCCATCCTAGGATCGACTGCAATAACAATTTCAAACAACTTCATGACGCACCATGATAAGGTTTGAATCTCAATTCCAGCTTTGTAAAATTAAAGGTTCAGAGTTTCCAATTAATCGTTATCGACCGGTTCCTCAATTTGTGATATATCAATTGTCGTAGGCCATGCTCCTGGGCCACAGCGATGCGTATACACAGGACGTTAACATGCAAGTAACGGTTGCCTTCAATCATTTTGGGGAAGGGCTAGTTCAACGCATACCCAGGTATCCGAAACAATCGGATTTCACTTTTTTTTTTCATTTGTGTTTCATGTGTTAACCTAACCATCAAGAAAACCAGAAGTTTACATGTAAAACAAACGTTTCATTCTGAAATATATATACAGATGCCGACACGGCTACTTCCACGTAGTGAACAACGATTACACCCACTGGGAAATGTACGCCATCGGTGGAAGTGCGAACCCCACAATCAACAGCCAAGGCAATCGATTCCTCGCACCTGTCAATGCGTTTTGCAAGGAGGTAAACTTAAGCGTTGCTTCCTCAATTCTGCTTAACCCATTAGTAAGTAGTGGATGGGATTAATAAATATGGATGCATGGGCAGGTGACGAAGCACGAGGACGCACCGCAAAGCGTATGGAAGCAATGGAATTGGAGGTCAGAAGGAGACCTTATGCTGAACGGGGCGTTCTTTACTCCATCTGGCGCGGGCGCATCGTCAAGCTATGCGAAGGCTTCCAGTCTCTCAGCAAAGCCATCTTCTCTTGTCGGTTCCCTCACGGTGAACGCGGGCGTGTTGACATGCCGAAAAGGCTCCCGCTGCTAACCCAATAACAACTGTGGGAGGCACACAGCCACCTCCTGCCTGTCTCAACTAGCTTCTCTTTCTTTCTTTCTTGTGTAACTCTTTCTTTCTTTCTGTATTGTATTTGTATAAACTTATAAGCACTCGCGTGTGAGAGCATGTTATGTCATATAATTTGACGCAGCTCTTCTACCCCTCTCGAATGTCGTTTGTATTAATATTGTCTATTGACAGGCATTTATCTAAGTTTTCGATTTTGTTTCTATACTAATGGGCAGTATTTACAAGGTGGTCGGATTACTACTAACTAACTAAATTGTATAATATCGATTTTACTTCTTGTTGAGTCACCTTTATACTTAAATTTTATTGTAATCAAATTCTCAAATTTTAAGCAATAAATTGTATAATATCAATTTCACTTTTAGTTGAGTCACCTCTATACTTAAATTTTATGATAATCAAATTCTCAAATTATAAGCAAACACATAATTTTATTATTATCTTATTACATTAACAAAATGCAATCCACATGGTTATGTACAATGATTTCAATTTCATTTGCATGATACAAATTAAAAGATTCTACTCCATTCAAATTTTTATGGAAGATGATGTCAATTTCCTCACTAAGAATCAAATCCACATGGTTATGGACAATGATTTGAATTTCATTTGCTTGATACAAATTAAAAGATTCTGCCCCATTCAAATTGTTATGGAAGATGATCTCAATTTCCTCACTAAGAATCAAATTAACAGTTTGCTTGATTCAATCAGTTATGGACAATTTCTTAGGAAGAATCCAATGAACCACTAGGATCATAACTTGCAATAAAGGCTTGAAGTTCACCTCCTGGGCCATTATATGAAGAAATGCGTTGATTCTTACCAGTGTTTTTTTATTGATGAAAGAGCGTAACTAACACACCCTTGCCTGCTCAACCACAGCACACTTGTTGGGTAGCGGAAGCCTATAGTAACTAAATAATATGCACAGAATAGAAATCACTGGCTTTGGGAAGTGTGGAATTCACTTACTCCATACTTTGTACTTCCAGAGATATCTAATTGACTTTCATCGAGATTTTATGGGAAAGGATTTACCCTTGACACATTTTTGGTTGTGATACGACTGGCAGTTTTTAATAGAACTTTATAAAAGAGGATTTCTTAGTTTATATATAGTCTAAACATAACAAAGAATTATAACCTTAAATACAAACTTGGAAATTTGCATAGACCTTTTTTTAGAGAGCTTGGGCTCTCAATACTTTCCAAAAACACAGAGCTTGAGCTCTCCACAAAGTTTTTTCTTTTTTCTTCTCATTTTTCCGCACACTTACTCGCTTCTCTCTTTCTTCGTTATGTTTTTCATTTTTGTTCTTCTACATATACAGAGACTAAAATTTGCTTAGCTTGGAAGCTACTTACTTACATTAAATAGTATAATAACTATCTACTTAGCTACTTATCTTCAAAAATATCATACAAGACACTGTAGACTATTCATTATTTCATTATATTGTAGAAGCTGATAGTCCAAAAAAAGCATAGAATATACTAAAATAAAATAAGTATTTAGTGAAGAGACTTTGTAAGTCGCACAAAGCACTAGGAATCCCATAATGAAGTGGAAGATAGTCAAGAAGGTTGTGTTTATGCCGAAACCAATGTTGATCCACTGATGTTTGACATTGAAAACAAACCTCTCAATGTAGAGGTACTCATTAATGTGAGTGATAGTCTCTCTGAGGAAGAGAGAGTTGATAGGAAGAGAGAATTGATAGCAGCATAAAAGCTGCAACAGTTGCTCAAAAAACCAAAAAACCAAAAGTTTGAGGGAGATCTATGAGCAGACTCCTGTTAGTAATGAATTGATATTTATTGATATTTTTCTAACAAAAAATCTCAGTGTGCAGGTAAAGATGACAAGAAGAAGACTTGCACTATATTCCAGAACGTGAAGAAGAACAACTACTTAGCATCAAGATCCAGAAGACAAAGAAGAAGAAGTTCAAGCACACTTCAAGGAAGAAAGGAAAGCTCAAGTCTTTTGAATGAAATGTAAGCCTAGCCGAGACATAGACTAGCAAGCATCTTTTTGCAATAATGCATTAATTAATTAGTTAGTTGAGTAGTTGAGTTGGTCACATTACCTTGAATTAGTAACCCATGGTATTTTATGACCCATGGTATTTACCTATGGTTTTGTTGTTATGTAATCTTATAAATACTTGCCTTAATATTGAGAAGGTAATTCAATTGCCTAAACAATCAATATGTCCATTGTGTTTCTGTCCTATATCTCTTGTTTTCTTTAACATTACATACTTAGAGAATCAACCTCATAACAAGCTGCAATTAATTAATAATTTTCAACAAGTTATTCTTATTCTTCAATAATAAAACATTACAACAGCTCTACCTCTACCTGGCTCACAGCTCCCCTTGGAGCTGATCATTCCACCAAATTGCCTCTACCCACTTTACATACATACTTATATCATAACCTGACCTATAATCATTCAACCAAATTGCCTCTACCCACTTTAGCCAAATTCCAATCTAGGCTAAATTTGTTCAAAAATAATCCGTTTCCGTTTCATGAACTGCCATACTCTGCCGAAGATATTAAAGGAAACCGCCTTATCTTGTTTCTAGATAATCGTTGTGAATATTCAACACAACTGAATGAAAGGTCAAACACAAACTCAAATATGCACATAGGCAGAATGTGTTGATTATCCTGGTAAATGGAATTTTGAGTGTTTGCAGCTTCCAAGGGGTCTCATTACTGCAACAATTAAAACATACCCCTAAGTCTTCAATGGATTAGGCTTACAGCGACCTTACAAATTCACAAAGGATATCTCTAATAGAACAATTTCACTTGATAGGTTGATCTTTTGGTAGTTTATTTGTTTTCGTCTCTGGCTGTAAATTACTGCTGCATCGCCTTCTTCCTCTTCTCACAGTTCCGCCCAGCCTTTACTCAAACCCTCTTCCTCTTCTTTCTGGTCTCTGTCATTGTTGTCTTCTTCTTTTGTTTTTTACAAGCCACTTATTTTTTAGCTTTTGGTTTTTAGTTGTTTTAGCTGCTTTCTCAGTTATTGGTTCACAAGTTGAGTAAGAGCTATCCATTGAGATACAGAGCATTTAATACGGATGCAACATACTTATGACCATTAGATCTTGCGGTGGTAAAAAATCAACTGTCATCAAACTATCAAACTTACTACACACCAAAGATATTAAATAGTCTACAACTTAATGGATAGCAAATTCTAACATTAACGCTGGAGAAAATCAGAAGGATAATTTGAGGTAATTACCATTATTTAACGTACCACCGTAAACCGTAAATGTATCTGAAGCCCAAGAACAATTGTGTCATCCATCAAATCACTCGCTACACGGAATTCATGTGAAGGAATGAATCGAGGGTTGTAAATCGTACGGTGTTCCTGATTGCCTCGGGAAGACCGAAAATCTGTAGTTGTCTTTTATCCTACTCCGGTTCATATTGATACGGCTCTCTCACTGCGTCACTGCGTCAGGGAGAGCCAAAATCCATCTGGTACATACGGCTCGCCGTACGATTTTCATCCCTCGATTCACTTCTTCACATGAATTCTGTGTAACTGTAAGGAGTTATTTGATGGATGACACGATTTTTTTTAACCTTCATCTACATTTTTTTTAACTCCCTGATCTATTCACTTCATATGATCGAACAGCGATTTCTCAGTCGTTTCGGGGAGCGCGAGAAGTTCGTCTGGATATAAGGATTGTCTGAATCGTATCGCCGAAATAGCTATCATGTCATCAATCAAATAAAGCTTCTACAGAATTCATGTGAAGAAGTAAGAGACCCAATTACATGGCATTACCTCTGGGAAGAATCTGTTGGATAGGGAGCATTCAATCAGGCCTTTCCATTTAAATATGTGGGATTTTTTTGACTATTTAAATCTTTTGGATTTTTTTTGTTTGGATGGAAGAGGCTCATTTTACAGTATTTGTAATTTTTTTTTGTGTTTATGGGTGCTTTTAATAAAAAAATAAAAAAACTATTATTAAAAATAATATAATTGTATTGAGAGCAGTCAGGCTTGGATTTATTAAGCATTTAGAGTGATTAAATTTATTGAGCTGTGAATTTATTTTCTTGATGTGTAAAAGAAATTCACCTACAGAAATTGGATTCCTCCCAATTCTTGATAAATCTGAGTTTAAGAGAACTATGCTAATGCAACTATATTCCCTTCTAATTTATTTATGCAACTCAAAAGACCTACCATATCATCTTCTCCACATCAGCTCATACAACTTATACATCAGGTATCAATCTATATGAGGTTAATGCATGTAGAATACCTAGGTCTGGCCGAGTTCTGTAGCCTAATTGACCGAAGACATTGGAGTATCTACTTAAAGTGGAGAAATGAGAAGATGAACAATATGTAACATGACTTTGTTTTTTCTAATGAAATTTTAATATATTTTGTGATTTTTTTGTTTATGTTTAACATAAAAATTAACAATTTGTTTTTAAATAATAGATTATTTTTTAACATTTTTAGAATATGTTAAAATGCTTTTTTGAGAAGCTGTGATATGCTTAATTTTAGCGAACAATATTTAACATGCACATGCAGTAGATTATTAATTTTGATCTTCGGCGGAAATCTGCTCCCTAGTGTCACGTCAAACTCTTCTCAGCATTGCAGCGCAGCATTGTATTACATGGGTTATCCAAAACTCACAGTTAGAAATTTTGAGAGACAAGTGAGAACACTTTTCCAGGTTTCTATGAAGGGCTTGGATCAAACTATTTCGAACATAGTTTTAAAAAATTCAATATTTATTTAATTAATTAAATTAAAAAAATAAAATAACAAATATTATCAATTATTTTAAACATTCCAATTTTTGTTAGATTTTTTATTTTAAGACGGTTGAAAAATAAATAATTCTTGGTTTACACCACAAATGGAAGAGGATCCATTAAAAAGATTATTAACTTGGTTCCAAATAATTTTTATATAGTTTGAAATCTTTTAAAACAGATTCCAAACTACAAATCATGTTCATAATTTAATTATTATTAATAATTACTGTAATTTAAAAAATAACACATAACCACGAACTTTTCTTTATTGGTCATAAGTTATTATTTATCATAAACATATAGAATATTATTCATCAAAGGTTGAGGATCATGTCCCATGTTAGGGAATATTCATAATAACATTGTAATCCTAGCGTGAGAGAATGCAAATTTTATAATGATTATTACGTATCATATTGCATTGCTTTTATAAAGTACATCGAAATGCATTCGATTCTATGCGACGTGCCAATATCATGATTTTTTTTAATAAGTTTTTATCTATTTTTTTTATTTTTTTTGTTTATATTGAAAAAAATTAATGGTTTATTTATTTATTATTTAATTATTTTGTTTTTGTTTTTTTAAGAAATAAAATCAAAACATTAACGTGAATACTTTTAATTTCTCAATATCAATATTTTTAATTAATGTTTTTTAAGATTTGTTTTTGTGATTAATATGTGTGAAAAATACCTTTTATTTTTAATTTTAAAAAAAGATAAATAGTATATAATTAAGTCAAGTTTAAATGTTAATGAGAGGTTTTTTCTTGTATTTTCGTTAGAATTTAAATGACTATTTACTTGTTAATTGAGTGATTTCTAATTATTTATGTGTATTGTAAAGAATATTTCTAATTTCATAAATATTATATTCTATATATCTATTTTTCCATAACATTTTAAAGACTTTTTTTTAATTTCTACTACCACACGACATAATTCTTATAACTCTTGGACTATTATAAGGTTAAATATAAAATCTTGGTGAGAGTAGATATTTCAAGATGTGAAACATACTCTTGAGTGAAGTTTGGCTTCACACACAATTAACTTCATACATATAGTATACCTATTCAAACACAAATCTCACTTCTCACATAGTCTAGTTTACAATGCATTCACATAGATCATACATATATACAAACACTAGTTAAAGTGCATAGTCAAATCTACACCATTTTCACATACAATTTTACACCCATTCACACCTCTCAACACCTAATTCTAACCATTCCTTAATATTTATATATTTTTAATATATTAAAAATACCACAATACTTCTATACTAAATATATATATATATATATATATATATATATATATATATATATATATTACTTCCACTTTTTAAAATTTTAAACCTCCCAATTTAAATTTGCATAAGATAATATTACCTTTTTAATGGACCCCTTATGAAGTTGTTGTCTATACTATCGAAGAATGATAAATAAAAAATCCAAGAAACACACGTTACGTTTAGTTGTAGTTCAAGGAATTGGGATGTATCTAGCCTACACGTCATTGTCATTTTTCATCAATTTCTTCATTTGCAAATTTTATTTATGCCGAAGTTAACTAGACTCATTCAGAACAGGAAGACATCGGCAATCTAAAAAGATCGCGTTTGATTTTTTTATTGCGATTAAGATTTAATTAATGGCCAAGTCCATTTTATTTTTTCACCATAAAAATTCTTAATGGAACTTCTTTTGTTAAGGTAACATGGAAGGATGATAATTAAATTAGGAATCTTGTGTTATTTCACCATATCATTTGATTAGGAACTTTTTTTTTAATTAAGGTATCATAGAAGGATGATAATTAAATTAGGAATCTTGTGTTATTTCACCATATCATTTGATTAGAGAGATTTAGATGAAAAATAGAACTTTTAAATAAAATGACAAAATAATTTTAAGTAGATAATTTTTTTTATACTATTTCACTTTTATGAAAGTGACCTAAGGTTATTTCACTTTTATCAAAGTTATCTTAGATATATATTTTATATTAAAATCAATTTATGAGACTGAAATTCATTGTAGTGTTTTCACCCAAAATAAAGAAGGCAAATTAAATACATAGTACCATCTTAAAAGTTATGGAGATGTCTAAAAATTCCACAATCTATTTAAAGAATCATAAATTATTATAAATTGAAATGGAAAAGGAAAAGGAAACCAAAATAGGAAGAGGATTGAGTTGCTTTGCATACCTTGAAGTTGTTCATCCATCTCTCGATTTCCAATACCCTCTAAATGGTCATCCTTTATTTTTCTAGTGCATGCATTGTGAATAAGGAGGTCACCAACCCTACTCTAGAAGATCAAAAGTATCTCTCGGTTTTAACTAGTTCAAAGAAAAAAATTAATATAGCCAAGATAGGAACGAACTCTTATGAGCTTCATAGTGAAACTGGTCATTGGGCAGTTCCTAAAACACCATGGGTAGAAAGGATCTTCCATCTGTGTGAGAATATGAACATTGAGGATGAAAAACACTTCCTCTTAGAATGCCCTGTGTACACCCACATTAGATCTTAGTTTCATAAACTTTGTTGTAATTCTGACCTTCCTAGCCTTTTAACTTGTCAAAATTATAGTGAGCTCGGGATGCTTCTCTCCAAGCTCTTTGAGCATAGAAATACAATTTTAAAACAAACTAAATAATACATTTCTTTGGGTCCGATAGACCAAAGTTTGGTCTCAGTGGATGTTAACCATCATCATCATCATCATCAATAACTAACGGTGGTCGTAAAATTAGATCTTGATTGTTTTCCATTCCTTCGGGTGCTGTGAATGGATGATATGATTTGTCATTATCTGGTGGAGAGACATATTTCCATCCCATCATGAAAACACATAATGCTTTATACAGTTCCAATTCAAAGCATTGATTGCATGCATAACGAGGCTGTGAGTATCAACAAAATATTTAGATTGACTACAAAACATAACTTGTCCAACTTAGACAAATGTCAAATCTGATCTAAAATTTGAAGAAAAAAAGATTAAAAATGCATATATACTCATAATTCCCTTTATGAAATGCTGAGAGTTATTTGAATTGCCCATTCTAGAAATGTTGAGGCAAGAAAATGAAAATGAATTAATCGTTGTAGTAGTTGACCTCTTCATCTTTCTATAACAAAAGAAAAACTTAATCACTACTTAAAAATGGCTATTCTATTCATACCACCTTCATAGTTTAAAACTTTTTCCATTTGATTGGATTTCAAGGGATGTGCACATAGAAGAATTCTCAAAATCTATAATAATACCATTTCTGAAAACAAAGGTTCTGGCTTGCCAATCTTGTGATCAGCAGGTACAATGTTCTAAGGCTTCCTAGCATGTTCGGACATCACCTTTTTCATCACAAAGAGACAATATTTCACATGGCATATTGAGTTTCCCCAACACTTGTAAAAAAAAACATTTGAGTCACAAACATCACTCAATAACATGATGAGATGTATGGTAATTATAACAAAATGATACGTAAAACCCACCATGACATGAAACGATTCAACAAATAACATATATTATCATTAAAGTTACTAAAATATTACAAACACCTGGAAATTACCAAACTTCGGCAGTGTTTAGTACCTACCTTGTGAGAAAAGGAAGGCATAAAAGGTTCCAATAAAATTACCAAGAGATGTACAAGGCCAATTGAAGTTTTCACTATAGTGGCACATGTAGCTGGGTCTTCCTTGTAAAGCTTCTAAAATTGACTATCAAGTATATTGTAACCATAACCTATGTATTAGCTTTAATTGCATTCTTAAATATCAATAACAACATGAAAAGAAAATTGCAACCCGAATACTAAAAAAAAACACGAGGATAATACTTGCAAGTAACAATTTCCTTCATTGGATATGTTCATTTTTTCAATCCTTGTTTATGTTTAACATGATTATAGAAGGAAGCGAGAATTAGCAATAAAATATATTATATTTTAATCATGCACTCCATAAATCCAAGTTCTACAAAAAAATATTGTCCTTTTGTATATTCATTAAAAAAAAATATGCATTATCACATTCAAAGTTCAAACATATATCCACTTATTTTTTCCATTGCTTCAACATATTGCTCAACTAATTTACCAATTTTCTCACCCAAATCAGTAGTTAGCTTATGTGTTTCCTCTGCACCTAGGGCATCTAGGATAGCAGACCCATAACCTTCACCTCTTTCAACTTTAACAATCCCAAAGGTCCCTATGTTAAAGCTGAAAAGCTTACAAAAACAATAAATAACAATAGTAGTAAATCTAACTCAAAGTACAAATAAAAATTATATGATAACCCACTAGGAGAGTTGAAACCTTCCTTATACTCAGGAATATTTTTTTAGATCAGATCTTGTCTATTAAGAGACAAGTCACTACATGAACAAAGGACATACATGAGAGAGAGAGAGAGAGAGAGAGAGAGAGAGAGAGAGAGAGAGAGAGAGAGAGTAAATTTAATTAATGTATATTTACTGAACTATAGTAGCAGTCAAGGTAACCCAAACGACAAGTATGGAAACCCTAATTACTAGAGAATCAGACCAAGAAACAACAATCCATAAAATATCAGGGAATGATGAAATTCCACACACAAACCAGAGCTCAGTTTGTATCCCATACAAATTATCCCATGGATTTCTTACAGCTTAGCACACTCAAATAGTGTAGCAAAGATATTAGTCCACTCTCCTCTGATAGTATGACCTCCTAAGTTGGGCTATGACCTTCTTGGTGCTTCTTGAAATCAACAATGACCTTCTTCGCTCTGCTTGAACCAAACTATGAGCTTCTTGGGGATGGATGGACTAAACTGTGACCTATCTAAAATTGCTTGAGTAACCTATGAGTTGTTTGGGGCTGCTAAAAGGTCACACCCATAAAAAACATAACAAAAGGGTTAAGGTACCACACTATGAGGGGGCTCTAGCATAAGGATCAATCAAGGGTCAACATAAGATCACAAGTCAAAAAGAGCGGTCATAACAAAGTGTAAAAACAACCCATATACCAACAAAAACTAAGTGTGTCAATCAAGTTGGAAGAATTACCCTTTTACCCATATGACCAAGGTGTACGATCAAAGTGGGGACACAACCCATTTACCCAGAATACCAATATGTCAAACTGTTATATTCCCTCTCAAGGTATATAGTCCATAAGTGTTCCATGTTAGGATTAATTAATCCTCCTTTGTCCAGTATAGTCTATTTGGCCATTTTTCCTAACCTATGAAGTTATTATCAATGTACTGGAGTATGGGGGAAACCCAGGGGTTATCTGCCACTTACTCCATTTGTGTGCATGAGTTTATGTGCCCCTGGGACCAATCCCTACATTTTAGGATCCCATTATGAGTTCCACCAGCAATCTCCTTCAGTAGACCTTAGTAGGTAAGAAGTTATGCTAAGTTATGTTCCAGTTACAATTAGTTAGCCTAGCACCAGTTTTGCATCCATGTAGGGAGCATGGCGCCTTTTTTCCAACTACCTCATTAGTTAACTGATTGTAGACTAATTTAGACATTCAGAGTTAAACTAGTGAGATCCACCTGTGATTTTTCCACACTGAGTTAGCTAAATAGTTAGTTAGAGTTGGTGGATTCGAATCCTATCCACAATATTCAAATTCTAGTTATTGTACTACCATTGCATTAGTGATTAATTAATGAAGATTAATGTTGTGATTATCTAAGCAATTCTTGTGCGATTAATCTGAAATTTCTGTCATGAATTCTTTTCTCAGTGTACATTGATCTTGTTTATTCCACTGCATAATTCTTTTCTCGTAGATCTCATTTGGCCTATAGATCTATGGTTCACTAAATTTAATATTCCATACCACAAGAGTAAGTTTTATTATCATCGTATAACGAAGGTCCATATCACAATAATGAGTTTTATCGTCACCATTTGGGAGTTCCCATCAACCCTTCCCTATTCTATTTTCTCAAAGAAAAGGCTTCTAAAATGCTCATGAGGATGTCAATAAAATTTCCACAATTTTAGTAGCAGAAAAAAACACATGAAATTAATGTCTAAATAGAAATACATTCTCATGTACTTAAAGTCTGTTGAATAGTTAGAGAGATGGATCCAAAAACCTAACAAATAGGCATCAATACAACAACAAATTTTGGAAACTACCAACCAGGTTTTGATATTTAAACTTAGAAGTAGATATCTAATAAGAAAAAAATACATAAACCATGAAAAACCATCTCAAAAAGACATAAAACATGACAAACCATGACAAAACAGTACTAGAAACAAAACTGTATCATTGTAACTAGACAAGATAAGTTTAAAGCATATTTTTCATCTCTTTCAAATTTAACACTCCCAAAGGTCCATGTGTTAAAGATGAAAAGAATACAAAGACAATAAATAAAAATAGTAGTAAATATAATTCAAAGTACAAAGAAAACAAATAAGATAACCTACTAGGAGAGTTGAAACATTCCTTATACTCGGGAGTTTTTTTAAATCAGATCTTGTCTATTAAGAGATAAATCACTACAGGAACAAAGGACATACCTAAAAGAGAGAATAAATTCAATTACTACAGGTTTAGTAAACTATAGTAGCAATCAAGGTAACCCAATCGACAAGTAAGAAAACCCCAATTAATGGAGCAGCAGATCAAGAAACAACATTACATAAAATATCAGGTAATGATGGCATTCCACACACAAAAACTAGAGCTCAATTTGTAGCCCATACAAATCCCATGGCTTTCTTGAGCTAGAAGAAACCATAACCCTGTTTGAGTGGACTAAGATCTCTGTTGTATTGTTTGAGTGTTTTGTTCTTCTTGAAGTGAGCTGCAAGGAAACCCAAATTACTGGAGCAACAGACTAAGAAACAACAGTGCATAAAATATCAAGTAATGATGACATTCCACACACACACCAGAGATCAGTTTTTATCCCATACAAAGCGTATGGATTTCTTACAGCTTAACACACTCAAATAGTGTAGCAGACATGTTAGTCCAATCAAGTCTGAACCATGACCTCCTAAGTTGGGTTGTGACCTTCTTGGTGCTTCCTCAAATGAACAATGACCTTCTTCAATCTCCTTGAACTGAACCGTGACCTTCTTGGGGATGGATGGACTAAACCACGACTTGTCTGAACTTTCTTGAGCATGATATGAGTTTTTTGGGGCTACTAGAAGGTCACACCCATAACAAACATAGCAAAAGGGTTAAGTTACCACACTATGAGGGGCCGCTAGCATAAGGACTAATCAAGGGTCAACATAAGATCACAAGTCAACAAGAGGGGTCATGGAAAAGTGGGAAAACAACCCCTACACCAACAATATCAAGGTGTGTCAATCAAGATGGGAGAATAATCCTTTTACCCATAGGACCAAGGTGTACAATCAAGGTGGGGACACAACCCTTTAACCTAGAAGACCAAGTTGTCAAACTGTTATATTCTCTCTCAAGGTGTATAGTCCATAAGTGTTCATACAATAATAGTACGTTTTATCATCACCGTATAAGGAAGGTACATACCACAATAGTGAGTTTGATCATCACCATTTGGGAGTTTCCATCAACCCTTCCCTATTCTAGTTTCTCAAATCAAAGGATTCTAAAATGCTCACAAGGATGTCAATAAAATTTTAGCAGCAGAAAAAAAACACATGAAATTAACATCTAAACATAAATACATTCTCCTGTACTTAAAGTATGTTGAATAGTTAGAGAGATGGATCAAAAAACCTATAAATAGTCATCAATGCAATTGCAACTTTTGGTAACTGCCAACCAAATTTTTATATTTAAACTTAGCAACATATATCTAATAAGAAAAAAGACATAAACCATGACAAACCATCTCAAACAGACATAAACCATGAAAAAATAGTATTAGAAATAAAATAGTATTGTTGTAACTAGACAAGATAATTTTAAAGCATAATTTTCATCTATTTCAACTTTAACAATCCCAAATGTTCTTTTGTTGAAAAGCATAAAAAGACAATAAATAACAACAGTAATAAATCTAAGTTAAAGTACAAAGAAAACAAATAAGATAACCCAGTAGGAAATTTGAAACCTTCCTTATACTCATGAATATTTTTTTAGATCAGATCTTGTCTATTAAGAGACAAGTCACTATCAAATCAAAGGACATACCTAAGAGAGATAATAAATTAAATTATTGTAGGTTTAGTCAACTAGAGTAGTAGTCAAGGTAACCCAATCGACAAGTAAGGAAACCCAAATTACTGGAGCAGCAGACCAAGAAACAACAGTCCATAAAATACCAGGTAATGATGTCATTCCACACATAAACCAAAGATTAGTTTGTAGCCCATACAAATCCCATGGATTTCTTGAGTAGGTTGTGAGTTGTTTGGGGCTGCTACAAGAAACCGTAACCCTGTTTGAATGGACTAATATCTCTTCTACATTGTTTGAGTGTTTGGGTCTTCTTGAAGTGAACCATAAGGAAACCCCAATTACTAGAGAAACATACCAAGAAACAACAATCCATAAAATATCAGGTAATGATGACATTCCACACACAAACCATAACTCAGTTTGTAGCCCATATAAAGCCAATGGCTTTCTTGAGCAGGTTGTGAGTTGTTTGTGACTAATTAAGGGTTATGGTGATGAGATATAATATAAACTAATTAAGGGATATCCCTTTTCAATCTTGTGAGGGTTTATTTATCTCAAAATATTTTTTATGTGTAATTGGAATATCGTTACATGGGCAAAATACTATGGATTAATTCAACATTGCACATATTTACGAACAAAATATCTTGGATAGTCATATTGTCCACCATCGACAATGTAGATAGAGGAGATCGAGACCTTCGATGCCACTAAGATGATGAGGAAAGAGCTCGATATCATTGATGCCACCAGCGAGTATGCAGATAGAGTGGAGTTTATATTATTCACATTGACTAGTCGTTATTCGATTCCAATGGAGTTTATACATTACTAGGGTTTGTATTTTGATCATAAAGCCTGTAATTGGTGCTAACTTTTTGGATTTGGAGGGAGGGGAGGGGTTTCTTTAGGTCTGAGAGGCCATTACACTGGTTTAATAGGGGTGTGAACTCGAGGTTTAGGGAATTTAATAACTCATGCCAAATGGAAATGCATTTTGGGGTTTGGAAAGTTCAGAGCTATATATTTGGACTTGTAGCAATGGAGAAAAACACAACAATTGAGAAAACATAGAGGCTCTTGAAGAGGGGGGTGAGGGATTTTACAGCAGCAGAGTACACATCTACCTCTCCTTCTTAGGTTAGTACAAATCTACCTTTTGGGGATACCAGGACTGAACTGTGACCTTCTTGGGTCTACTTGAAGTGAATCGTGGCCTTCATGGGGTTTCCTGGACTAAACCATGATCTGTCTAAACTTGCTTGAGAATGTTGTGAGTTTTTTGGGGATCCTATAAGGTCACACCCATAAAAAACATAACAAAAGGCTTATGGTACCACACTATGAGGGGGCACTAGCATAAAGACCAATCTAGGGTCAACATAATATCCAAGTCAACAAAAGGGGTCATAACAAAGTAAGAAAACAACCCCTACACCAACAAGACCAAGGTGTGTCAATGAAGGTAGGAGAATAACCCGTTTACCCATAGAACCATGGTGTACCATCAAGGTGGGGAAACAAATATTTTACACAAAAGATCAAGGTTTCAAAATGTTTTATTCTCTCTCAAGGTATATAGTCCATAAGTGTTCCATACCACAACAATACGTTTTATCATCTTCGTATAAGGAAGGTCCATACCACATCAAACTTACAAGAAATAAGATCAAGAAAAACGCCTTAAACTTACAAGAAACCATATCATCTATGAAACTTAGTAAAAATAAACTATTGTATTAAAATTGAGACTTTAGATATAGAGGAAATTTATATGCTTGCCAAAATTAGACTTTGCACCAAAATAATTGAGAATACCTCAAAGCAAGACCTGAAACTAACTCGAAGAAGGTGTTGCAATAAGAACATTTCTAAGTGAAACTGTGAGTGCAGATCCTTCCATAAATGAAGCCCAAGAAGATACTTGAACTAAATTTGATTGAGGTAAAATCTTTACTGGTTCTCCTACATAGCCTGGCCAAAACTATGTTGATGAATAAACCAATATTTTAGTAATGCAAGCTTCAACAATTTTGTGTCAAATGTTTCCTCCTAAAAGAAAGATGAAAGTTATCTAAGCTTTTTGAAAGGTGTTCCCTTGTTGTATATGAAATGAGCACAATAGATATGGTAAGAAATTATACCAACAAAACCACTTGGAGAGAAGGAAACAAGAATATATAAAATGAAAAATATGTCTATATTTTAAAGTCAACAATAACATTATAAGAAAAAACATGAACTGTATATAAGATAATACATTACTAGTTTATAAAAAAAGAGAAGAATATCCAAATAACATTACATGTTTTACTTGAATCCTTTGTCCTATTCCCGATGAAAACAAGTATAATGGTAAATGAGATTCCATAAATAGGTTGTTAAAATTTGTGTTAGGTTAGGGTTAGAAGCATAAAAATTAAAGAGCTTATATTTTAATGCATTGAAATAGTACTAGAAACAAAGTAGTATAGATGTAAATAGAGAATATACGTTTACAATTTAAAGCATAATTTTCATATCTTTCAACTTTAACACTCCCAAAGGTCCATGTGTTAAACTTGAAAGCATACAAAGACAATAAATAATAACCGTAGTAAATCTAACGCATTGTACAAGGAAAACAAATTATAAAACTTACTAGGAGAGTTGAAACCTTTCTTATACTTAGAAACATTTTTTCAGACAAGTCGTGGTTTAGTCCAAGAAGCCCAAAAAAGGCCACGGTTTAGTTCAAGCAGAGCCAATAAGGTCACATTTCAGTTCAAGAAACACCAATAATGTCACAACCTAGCTTAAGACGTCATGATTCAGACTTGACTGGACTAAGATCTCTACTGCATTGTTTTAGTGTGATAAGCTCTAAGAAAGCCATGGGATTTGTATGGGCTACAAACTGATCTTTGGTTTGTGTGTAGAATGTCATCATTACCTAATATTTTACAGATTTTTGTTTCTTGGTCTGCTACTCCATTAATTGGGGTTTTTTTACTTGTCAACCAAGTTACCTTGACTACTACTATAGTTGACTAATCCTACAATAATTAAATTTATTCTTTCTCTCAGGTATGTGCTTTGTTCCTATAGTGAATTGTAATGGTTCAGTTCAAGAAGCACCAAGAAGGTCACAACCAATATTAGGATGTAACGGTTCAAACTTATCAACACTCAAAGAGGTCACACCCAATCTAACATTCAAACAGGAGGTCATAGATCAGCTCCAGGAACAACACATAGGTCAACTTGTATTGATTTTGGGCAACTTGCAAGTTTTATTTGAACACTCTAAGAATGTATTGAATCTCTTGGATCCAATCCTTTCTTTCTAGGACCTGCAATCATAAAAAACCAGAACTGAAAAAGTGGGAGCATCATATCCATACAAAGCCAGAAAGGAGACATACCGATGGAGACATGAAATGTAGTATTGTAGTAAATTTATCCCAAGTGTAACCATGTGACCCAAGCTCTTTGCTACCCTGTAACATAGATTCTAAGGTAACCTTCTAGACACTGATTCACCCTTTTTGTTTGTCCATCACTTTGAGGATTAAAGCTTGTACTAAGATCCAAATCAGTTTCCACCAACATGAACAATTCTTGCCAAAAGATGCTTGCGGCATTTGCTCTCTCGATCACTCACAATTGACTTGGGAAACCCATGCAACTTTAAAATTTCATGAAAGAAGAGGGAAGCCACTTGGATTGCTATAAATGTGAATTATATAGTAAATAAATGTGCATACTTAGTCAATATATCAACCACAACAAAAGTGCAGTTCTTACCTCAAACCGTTGGCAAACCGGTGATGAAATCCATTGATATGATTTCCCATTTTTGTTCCAGAATGGGAAGGGAATTCAATAAAACAGATGGGTGTGTGTAATTCACCTTGATTTTTTGGCATTAAAGACATCCTATAACCGTCCCCAACACATCACTCTTGAGGCCCTTCCACGAGAACCTCTCTCTCACCCTCCTACATGTCTTCATGAAACCCGAATGACCTTCTAAGGGATAGTCATGGGCAGCCTTTAGGATGTTCTTTTTTAGATTTGATTTGGGCACTAAAAATAATCTATCCTTATAGTATATTAAATTATTGAGAACCTTGAATGAATCATCATGTACTAACCCATCCAACACTTCACATGCAAATTTACCTTTGGAATATTCAACTGCTAGTTGATATTTCCAATCAATAGTAAATACGAACATGCATCAAAGAGATAGGTGGCCTCCTAGAAAGTGCATCAGCCACAACATTTCTTTTACCCTTCTTATACTCGATATCAAATTCATAGGATTGGATCCTACTTACCTATTTTTGTTTCCTATCATTGAGCTCCTTTTGTGACAAGAAGTGCTTCAAACTATTATGATCAGACTTCACAACGGATTTGCCACCCACTAGATATTGTCTAAACTTGTCCAATACATTCATGATGGCTAGCATATCTTTATCATATATGGAATAGTGCCTCTCATGTGACTACAAATTTATGCTCTCATAAGCAATGGGTTTCTTATTTTGCATCAAGATATCCCCAATACCTTCTCCTAAAGCATCACACTCCAACACAAATGGTTGAGTGAAATATAGAAGTGCTTGAATCAAGAAACTACTCATGAATTCCTTCATTTGCTTGAAGGATTGATCAGATTCCTTGGACAAATTTAATGCACCCTTCTTAGTGAGATATGTCAATGGAGAAGTGAACTTGGAGAAGCCTTTAACAAACATCCTGTAGTAAGTGCAAATGCCAATGCAACCACTCAACTTAGTAAGGTTCCTTGGGGCAGGCCAATCTAGGATGGCCTTGATCTTTTCCATATGAACCTTGACTCCCTCTTGTCCAATCACATGGCCAAGATAGAGAATATAAATCATTCCAAACTTACATTTGGATAACTTGGCATTAAAGGATTGATCTTCTAGAATGGCTAGCATAATATCCAAATGGTGCATATGATCTTCCCAAGACTTGCAATAAATCAAAATATCATAAAGTAATACAAGAAAAAACTTACGTAATTTCTTACCAAACACCCTGTTCATGCAAGATTGGAAGTGGCCAGTACATTAGTTAACCCAAAAGGAATGACTAAGAAATCAAAGTGCCCATAATGACATCAAAAAGTTGTAATGTGAATGCTTTCCTTGTGCATCCTGATTTGGTGGTAACACAGCATAGATATATCTTGGAGAAGTACTTCGTTCCATGAATTTCATCCATCAACTCATAAATCCTTGGAATAGGATATCTATTCTTGATGGTACTCTTGTTGAGGGATTTATATTCAATGCACATTTGCAAGGTGTTGCTACCGTAACGTTTCTCCCCGAATTTATGTCACTTAAACCCTGGGACCCCTCCTCATCTTTGTTTGCTTGGATTGATTGTCAGAGGCTTGGCACCCTCGAGCGTATCTGTTTGTTTTTGTTTGAAGTTGAATGCCCGCTTCTTGAATTTCCGTGTCCATTTTTTATTTTGAATTGTGTTTGATTTGTTCACTACCCGTCGAATGTTGATATTCGCCTTAGAGAGAAAGTTGATTTTTTTATTTTGATCCTTCACGCTGCTGATCGGGCCTCTTTCTGAAGTTTTCGAGCCTCACATCACCCGCCGTTGCGGCTCCCTGACCAAACCTTCCGCCCGACTGAGGTTTCACCCGACGCCCGATTCGTTGTGTAAATCGCTGGCTATAGTTTTTGGCTCGCCCGCCGTTGCGGCCAGAGGGTAGGAGTTGACCTCCGATCCGCTTGTCATCCGACTTACCGACTGCCACCCGAACCTTTTCCTTTACCTCGTCTCCCGCCACTGACTCGCGTCCCGTCCGCCGTTGCGGGTGACAGAACCTTCCAGCTTCCGACCCACTTCCCGCCGCCGCCCGATTTCCTATGGCGCCTACGTTTTCACTCCCCCTTTTTGGGCGCTCCTCCGCCGTTGCGGCTCCTGGAGCCTTCTCCCACCCGGTACAGAAACCTTGTCTCATCCGATCCAAGTACTACCCGATCGACGACTCATTTTACCATGAAATTTTCACCCGGATAAACCGAGCTAGTTTCCCTGTGGATTTATCTTATGCTCTGAAATTTGAAACGCTTAATACCTCAATTTAGTAGATAATGCACTCAAGTGTCTGCAGAAAAAATCCCATGATCGCTGAAGCAACTCAGATCGAAGAAAGGAAAAAATGGATGAACGACAAAGGCACCAAGGAAGCAGTCACGGCGGTTACGGTCAGAAATTTACACGATTATGGAAGATGATTGGGAAAACGCAACAGTCAGGGAAGAAGGTGAATCGTCAAGGAGGCTGAAAGCCACACGCTGAAGGGCAGCCCAGGGGGCAGGAGCTCTAGTTTAAATAGAAAAAGATAGGACTTAGAGGGGGGCTTTTTTCCGCTGGAAAATTTGTAATTGTTGACTTGTAAGAGGAGCTACCTCGTTTTGCTAGAAAAAAATGCGATTTGCCTGCTGGAAAGAGAAAAAGATGTGGAATGTATCAATGCAATTCAATAAATGATGTCGAAGAGGAACTATTTCATTTTCAGCAGTCTTTATTTACTGTAAGAGTATTCGATGTCTGAACCTATGTTCTTGCTGGATGGTCTTTAGTAATTTTCTGGGTATATTTCCACTACGAGCAATAACTGTGTAATAAAATGATTGGCTATCTAATTGTTTGAATATCTGTAAGTGTTCATGTGCTGCAGAAGAAGTAGCAGCTACCTGTTTTTCTTCTTATGGTGTATGAATATGTATTGCTCAGCTAAAAATGACAACCCTGCTCCCTAGGGATAGTTTAGGCGGTT
>LPNX010883926.1:8370-172178 GCA_001517045.1 Pseudotsuga menziesii | reverse complement strand
ATTCACTCAAGACTCGCAACTGATCCCGACAACAAACACAAGCACAAGCGAAAGCAATCCCAGTTGACGTATGTGGGTATTTTTTTCAGTTAACAGAAGCACAAGAAGAAAGATATGCTCAAGTTCATCTTCCATGTAAATGGCATTATGTATCCATTGGGATTGATTAGCCAATACAGGTTCATAGACCGTTCCGTGACAAAGGTTACCATTAATCAACCATAATCGATAACTGAAATTGGAACATCACACTTTGATTTCATTACCACCGAAAGTAGCCTATGATACTTCCCCTTTATATACTGAACTTCTTTTGAATATAGATTACTACTGCAATTGCCTCCATCATTTACAGTCTCCCTTCAAATTTGAGGAAGCTTAGAATAAGAAGATTGGAACCAGTGGCATATCAAGTAAAATGTAACCAACACAAAAAAGGACCAAAGGCAAGAAATAAAAACAAACCCCAAAAAGAGGGTAAAGAGAGGAATAAGTGTTAGTACCTCCACATAATATCCAGTGCCTATGTCAATGAGGACTTTGTGAGCATCATCTAGAGTCCCAGGAACATACAACGATGCTGTCAGAGGGACCAACATCTATTTTCCTGCAACAAAAAGGAGTTACTGAACTTCAATATTTAAATATCAGAAATAAATTGTATATATAATCCTCATTCAACATTCGAGAAAGTGGGAACCCTTTGAATTCCTCGAGTAGAAGTGGGAGTAAAGCATTGGATCAAAACTGGGTGTAAGGGGATATCTTAAATAGTAATAAATGCACAGATAAAAAAAAATGCTCAGGATATGTAGGAGAAACCAGCAGGGTGTACGGATAGATTGTGGAGAGCCTTGGAAGCCATTTCATAACGAACAGCAGCAGTCCTAATCCGGTTGAGGGAGTCTTGAAGAACACCCACTTCTCCATCCACCTGTTCCTTCACTTGCTTCACCTGCTCCACCGTCAACTTATTCAATTCCTCTTCGATCACTCCTCTTCCCTCTTCCCTGATCTGAAGAAGCCATGCCTCCTGCGTGCCTCCAAATGCCTTATTCAATTCCTCTTTGATCACTCCTCTTCCCTCTTCCCTGATCTGAAGAAGCCATGCCTCCTGCGTGCCTCCAAATGCCTGATTGCTTTTGCCTTTAATTTTACTGAAAGAAAGACGCTTTGCTTGCAACCCTTGGGGTTGTCCTGTGCAAAACTGAACTAATTCTGTGTTTCCTTCTAAACTTAAAATCCAAAAATATAAAGTACGATGTAATAGCTACCCATTCTCACATCTCTATGTATATCATATATAGAGAGAGATAATACCTAGTACCGACCCAGTCTCATATCTCTATATATATCATATATCGAGAGATTTATCTTAATTGGAAAGGGATTAACTAGAACAAAGCTTTGAGGTATAAGGTGGATGTAGGTTGTATCTAGGTTGGGTGGTTGTTTGTTGTAAGGAGGTTACCGGGTTAAGTTCCTTGTAAATGTTAGTGTAGAGTATATTTTACTTTATGTTTATTTTATTTTATTTTTAAATATATATTGTTATTTTTTAATTATTTTTATAAATATAGAGGTATATAAGGTGTTTTATATGGAGTTGAGGTGGTGGCTAAGCGTCGGATATGCGACGGCCTTTTCCATGTTAAATAGTTGACCAGTTAAAATTATTAAACTACACTAATGTGGTGTCGTGAATTAAAGTTTTATTTTTTTTAACTTGTTTTGTTTTTTAAATTTTGTTTTATTATTATTATTATTATAATAAATATATAAGTTAATTTTTTTCATATATATTATTAGTATATGGTAAAAAAAATACTCAGTAACATTTTCTTTTTAAGTTTATAATACAAATAGTTTAATAATTAATATTATTTATATATAAAATATTTAAAAACAAATGTATATAGGTATATTTGTATAGTCATTATCAAATATATATAAGTCATAGCTCACCGTTAGGACATTGTCATAGATAATTTGGTGTCAACAATGGAGTTGTGACACATGAGGAGGTTTACAAATTACTAGGTTCTAGGGGTCTTTGAATCCATGTGCACTCTTAGAATTTAGTAAAATGTAGAAATTCATTGTCAAAATTGTAATTTTCCATTGCCGAAGATCCACAACTAAAAATGACCAAATAAATGACCAATTGTTATGTGGTCATTTTTAGTCTAGATATCTCGTGACCAAATTTGGTCATTTATCTTGGTCTTTTTTAGTTTAGTTTTATCTTGTGACCAAAAGCGGTCATTTATCTTGGTCTTTTTTAGTTAGCCCAATTAAATTTATCGATTTTGGTCATTTATCCCTTGAAAAAAATAGTGGTGACCAAAATTTTTGGTCTCCTGGTCACTAATCTCTCATTTTGCACTAGTGGATGTAGTATGGACAGGGTTCTTCACCATATGGAGGTGGGTATCAACAACCTGCTTACTCTCCTAATTACGGCTTTGTAGCTCCTACTAGTCAAGGTCCACCGCACTATGGTGCTTCCACGCCACCCTATATGGGTCATACAGGAGGAGGATACTATGGCCAGGGCCATGGTGGTAATCAACCCTATATAAATCAGGGAGAGGTCCATCGAACTCACCATCCTAGGCTCCCTTTCCTCGCGATGCTTAATCTTCCTAACTTATCGAGATTGACGAATGATCCTGTGGCTCATGACCCAGGTTGACCGGATGTCCCTACCAAACTTCCTTCGGACATACCTAAGTTCGAGGGCAAACCGGGAGAGGATCTGAGCGAACACGTTACTACGTTTCACCTATGGTGATCTTTGAATTCTTTACATTAGGACTGAGTCCATTTGAGACTATTTCAACGCACCCTTATAGGGCCTGCCGCGAAGTGGTATATAGAGTTACCTAGGGGAGCTTTCTCTTTGTTCGATGACCTTGCGATGACTTTTCTTAATCACTTCCAACTACCAGTGCGTTATGACGTTGGTATTGAACTCTTGTCAAGATTTTGGCAAGACAAAGCCACACATATTTCTGATCATATTCAAGAGTGGCGTAGACGGAAGAGGTTAATTAAAGCTTTTATACCACCGGAGTTCCTCCTCGAGTGGTTCCTCAAGTCGTTATTGCCATATATAGCGAAGGATTTTTCTACATTCGGAGTGCAGAATGAGGAACAAGCGATTTTTAGGTCACAGGAACTGGACTTGATTTATGCTCAGTCTGGTTTGTTGTATGAGATTATTCCCAATGCTCCTTGTTCCATTTTCGATCCCAAAGGAAAACCCGGACCACATGCCGATGGCATTGTGGGTTGTGCAATTGCGAAACCTGTGGATTTGGTTGCCAAACAAGTTAGTCAATTGTTAATCAACCAATATGCTTCGGGACAAGCTACGGCTTCATCTCAACCCACCCAAACGACGAGTGTACTCTCTGTGCAATCGTCAGACCAGAAGGGTAACCAGCAACCCGGACGGAATAGAAAAAAGGGTAAAAATAATTGAAAGGGTGGGAATAAGAATGAGAATGCTAACAATAATGACACAAATGGTCTAAATGCTAGGGGGGACAAGCAAGCTAAGCATAAGGTTAAGTTCCCTTGCAAGTTATGTCAGGACGATCACCTCACTTACTTGTGCCCTCGTATTGAGGAAGCTTCGAGATTCTTGGCACAGGGACCAGCTGTACTAACTAACCCTTTACCGCATAATCAAAATATGAACTCGAAGTCCCATGACCAATCTGGTGATGATGATCCACGGGAGGGTAGTGGTAGTGGGTGCATTAACATGGTCCGTGCTGTGAAATTTGTGACCCGTGAGAAATATTATGGTTCGTCACAACCCAGCCCAGGCAAAGAACCTGATCCACCAGGGTCCCCTTTGTGCATTAAGAAACCTATGGATAAACCTAAGGATGCAACTCACATTCCTAAGGGAGTCCTTAAGCGTTTAGGGCATAATCCAAATTCCCAAGCCACCCAGAATTATTCAGTTGTCGAGGATTTGGGCCACACTCCTTGTGCGATGTCTGCATTGGAAGTGCTTCAGAGTTGTCCTTCGCAAAGGAAGGCGTTGCTTTCTGCCTTTGGTGTGAACGATGATGATTCTTCCTCTGTGATAAAATTTGAAACCGCAAGACTTTATCCTCTCTTGCCTTACTATGTGTCTCTTTTGGTTCACATAGAATGTCTTAATATGACCGTCAAGCGCACTGTGATTGATGAGGGCGCTGCTACTTCTGTGATGCCTTTGCCCTATTGGAAGGATCTGGGTTCTCCTGAGCTATCTAAATCAGCGACTATGTTAACTGCATTCGATGGGAGATATTTTAGGCCACACGGCATCCTTCCTTCCCTTAAAGTCCATTTGAAAAGAAAGACTGTTGCGATAGAGGTTGAGGTGGTTGATGCACCCCTTGACTACAATCTTTTGCTGGGTAGGAACTAGATGTATAGTATGCAAGTCGTTGCTTCTTCCTTGTTCCACGTTGTATGCTTTGCACATAACGGGAAGATTGTAATTATTGATCAAATGACATTCAAGAATCCATCTATTACTACATCTTCGAGAGCTTCGATCACAATTGTTGAGCACTCTCAGCCGACAACTGGGAGTGTGGGTGTAGGCATGTATCCATCCCTCATGGGAAGCTTTTGTTGTCCTACACCGATCCTCATGATAGGATCTAGTTCCGATGAGGCTTTGACATCTACGACATCAATATCTTTTCGCACGACTCATATGGATGACCCTTGGATTCTTCCTACACCAAGTACTTCGAGTGAGCCCATCGAGACGAACGTGTTGTTGCCTGCAGCTATAATAGCTTACCAAGCTAATCTCCAGAGTGTTGCAAAGCCTAGTCCTTCCTCTTTGTGGATGGAGGAGGAGGACCCTTATGTGCTGCTGGCATGGGCAGTATAGTCTTCTCACGCACATGACTACTTTGATACGGTTTTCCCTTCGGATGAAGCGATTATTGAGGCTATGTTGGGAGTTGAGCCACCATGGGAGGAACTTCATCATAGATCATACTTTCTTCCAGAGCTTGACCATTTGGAGCATGAGGATTTTAGGGTGGTTCTTAGTCAAAGAGTTGGTAGTCATGTGGTTCCATTAATCTCTTCTGGTCAGATGGCTGATGGAAACATGACGAACATATCTTCAATGATTCCTATCAACATCTCTCGTGATCCTGGCATGATAGAGAATGTCTATATTGGGGCGGAATGTTCCCATGTTGAGATTCTGAAATATACCAAGCTATTTAATGAAATTCATGATATTTTTTCTTGGTCTTACGACGAGATGTCAGGTATTGACCCTCATATTGTCGAGCACGAGATTAAGACTTACCCCAATGCTAAGCCTGTTTGACAATGCTTACATGTCGTGAATCCTAGAAAAGCACCCGCAATTAAGGCAGAGATAGAGAAGCTGTTGAAAGACGGTTTCATCTATCCCATTCCCTTGACAGAGTGGGTTTCAAACCCTGTTCCATTAGATAAGAAGTAAGGAGCGATCCACATATGCACTAATTTCCACGATTTGAATCGTGCCTGTCCTAAGGACAACTTCCCCACACTGTTTATAGATTAGATTTTGGATGAGTGTGTGGGTAGCAAGGTGTTCTCCTTTATGGATGGCTTTTTCGGGTATAATCAGATACATATTAAACCTGAGGACCAACATAAGACTGCATTTATTTGTCCTTGGGGAACGTTCGCATAGTGAAAAATTCCTTTTGGCCTTAAAAATGCCAGAGCTACATTTCAGCGGGCAATGACCTTGATTTTCCACGATCTCAAGTCAATTATCGAGGTATTTTTGGATGACCTCGCTGCTCATTCTTGCATGAAAATGCATCATCCCTATCACTTGAGATTGGTATTCAAAAGATGCCAGCACTATTCGGTTAGATTAAATCCTCACAAGTGCATCTTTTTTGTGAAATCAGGGAATTTGTTAGGATTCATCATTTCTAAAGAGGGTATAAGAGTCGACCGTCTGAAGGTTGAGGCAATACTTCAGTTGTCTCCCCCAAAGAATATTCTTCATCTTCAGTGTTTGCAAGGCATCGAAAACTTCTTACAAAGATTTGTTGTCAAATTTTCCAATTTGACCAGAGGCTTCATATGTCTCTTGAAGAAGGACACCCCCTTTTATTGGGATGAGTGAGCCTAGGAGTCCTTCGATGCACTCAAGCAAGCCCTAGAATTGGACCCGGTGATTAGTCCTCCAGATTATAGCCGTGATTTTCTATTATATGTGGTTGCATCCTTAGAGACGATTGGTATGGTTTTGGTTCAAGAGGATGAGGAGCTCCAAGAGCATGTCATATATTATCTGAGCTGAAACCTTATTGATGCAGAGATTGGTTATTCTCATGTCGAGAATCTTGCTTTAGCTACCGTACATGCGGTTCAGCAGTTGAGACATTATATTCTCCTTTGCCAGACCTTGGTTGTGGCCCATGTCAATCTGTTTCAATTCGTCCTCACCCGAAGGATGATTGGGGAAAAGTATAATAAATGGATTATCATTCTGCAAGAATTCGATCTCGAGTTTGTTTCGGCAAAATCAAAGAAGTCTTTAATTTTTGCAGAGCTTATATTGGATTTCCCGAGTGAGGCCGAGAAGTTGGTTTGTGAAGATACATTTGTCGATGAACACATCTTCTTAATCTCAATGTTAGACCCATGGTATGGGGATATCATAATATATTTACAAACATTGAAGACCCCTACTCACCTCTCGCGAGATGAATGACGACGATTACGTCACGTCTCTAAGAACTACCTCATATGGATAATACTTTGTACCGCCATGGGGTAGATTCCATTTTATGACATTGTTTAACTCATGAAGAGGCTGAGGTAGTGCTGAATGATTTCCATGGAGGGGCATGTGGTGATCATTTATCTGGGCTTTCTACAGCTTAAAATATTTTAAGAGTGGGTTATTTCTGGTCGTCGATCTTTAAGGATTGTGTTGATGCGTTCAAAAGGTGCCACCCTTGCCAGGTGTTTGCACATAATATGCACTCGAAACCTGCCCCGTTACATCCCATTATCACCGCCGGTCCCTTCACTAAGTTGTGGCTCGATTTTATGGATTACAACCCAGCTTCGGCTAAGGGGCACCATCACATTATAGTGGCTGTTGATTATATCATGAAATGGGCTGAGGCTATGCCTACAGTAAAATCCGACGGTGAGACAGCCATTCACTTTGTGTTCAACCAAATTATTGCTTGGTTTGGGATTCCAAAAGAGCTTGTCACTGACCATGGCTCGCACTTTCAGAACCGTATGATGGAAGAGTTGGCATCCAAATTAGGGTATAAGCAAGAGCATTCATCATCTTACAACCCCCAAGCGAATGGACAGGTTGAGGCAGTGAATAAATCACTCAAATCCATTCTCCAACGAACCATCGCACAAAGCAAGAATAATTGGCACATTATGTTATATCCTGCTTTGTGGGCATATCGAACCGCTGTTAAGACAGCCACTGGTTTTTCTCCATGTCAGCTTGTACATGGAGTGGAGTTAATATTGCTGGTTGAATGCGAAATTCCTTCATTGAAGCTAGCTGTGGAACTCTTACCAGACACTTCCCCATTGGAGGAGTGTTTGGTTTAACTTGAGCAACTTGATGAGCAGCGTTAGGATGCCTTGGTGGCTCTAGAAGTCAATAAACGTCGCGTTAAGGTCCAGTACGATAAGTCTGTCTGTCCAAGGGAGTTTAGTGAAGGATACTTGGTCCTTTTGTGGGATCAGCCAAAATAACCCTTGGGAGCAGGGAAATTTAATCCTATGTGGCGTGGTCCTTATGTGGTCAAGCGTGTGTTAGAGAAGGGTGCATATGAGTTAGTGGATTACGAAGGAATGGCCTTGGCGGAGCCTAAAAATGGGCTCTATCTCAAGAAATACTATGCATGATCTTTAGCCAAGGTTGCTTATTGTATATTATTGTGCAGCTTTGCATAGTTAGGTCTTTTTCTTATCGTGATCGGGTTTGTGATTAGTTTTCATTTGGCTTGGCAGATGTCAATGGAATCTTCCACCTACATAGGATTCGTGGATGGTGCAAGCCGTCACACTCAACAGTTAGCCTTTGCTGCTTGGGTGATTTATACTCCTATGGGTCAGGTACTGTCTTCAGGAGGTGTATGTCTACGACCATCTTCCAACAATGTTGCTGAATACAGTGCCGTTATTGAGCTTCTATGGGATGCCATTTTACATGGCATTCTATCTCTTGAGGTACGTCTTGATTCGGAGTTAGTAGTGTCACAGCTCAATGGTTTGTACCATGTTAGAGATCCGACGTTATTGAGAAGGTTCTTGTGTGTGAGATTGTTATAATGGAAATTTGACAATATAACATATATACACATTCCAAGAAATAATAATCAAGTTGTTGAATCATTTGCTAACTACATGTTAGATTGGCATTTGTTTCATTCACAATAAATTAATCACAAACACAATTTTTACACATGTAAATAAATAAATCGATCACCATAAAAAAATTTATATATACATCAAAAATGTGATAATACATAGTTTCATGATATAAAATTGGGGCTCTCAAGCCACCATCATATAATACACAGTCGTACAAAATGTATACACTCCCAGGTGTCTAATCCTGTGGAGGAGGAAGAGGGTTGTGATCATGGAAGGTCACTATAGCTCTAGCCAGCCGTCAGAATAAACGCACCCATGCATGTGGTACACCCACCACCTGCTGCTGCATGGCCTCAGGCAAGTCCTTGACTTATGCCATGGGAACTCTATGTGTCAATCTCACAAATTTGGTATGAATGCTCTGGAGCGTTTGCTTAGCATCCACACCTGTGATGTCATCTCCTCTTCCCCTCTGTCTATGACGAGGGAATCCCTCTGGCCGCCGTGGTCCCACATATGCACACAAATGGTAGATGTCACTATGTATCATCACCCAAAAATATGTCTTTTTGATTCCACATAATCAAGAAAATACAAAAAAAATTAAATAACTCAAAAATTTAGGAAGAGAGGGTCGAGATTCGTTACCTATATCACCATATGTCGATCCTGGTGGTAACGGCATGTCCGGGTCCCCCCAGAAATCTATCTCTGCATAGGGGTAGTCATCGATGGCAACTATCTATTGTCACCACCATGGAAAGAAGTCAGGTGGATATGGGTTGGCCACCCT
The DNA here is from genome assembly GCA_001517045.1 of Pseudotsuga menziesii. Lineage (NCBI taxonomy): Eukaryota > Viridiplantae > Streptophyta > Pinopsida > Pinales > Pinaceae > Pseudotsuga > Pseudotsuga menziesii. Next base: position 162,985 of record LPNX010883926.1, on the reverse strand, counting down.
ACCACCCCCCAGTCTGTACGTAGCATCTTCCCAACGCCGTTGGGCTGGATATCGAACCCCGTGAAGATGAACGTCCACTCTGGGGCTCAATCCTGGAACACGCTTGAAGAAAAACATGCTCAAAATACTGCTAAACCCAAAGTTCCACACCCTGCCTACCTTACACTCACTGAGTTGGTGTTTCATGTTGCTCAGTAGTGTAGTACTCCATTCATAGATCGTGGGTCTCATGCACTCTACCACGTAGAACATTAGAGGTCGCGAGGCCTGGTGGAGTGATGCCAAGCCTGCTATCCTTCCCGGTGTCAATAATATGGCCTTTAGGCCCAGCACCTGTATAGTATTGGTCGGGACTTGACTCCCCACCTTCTCGGTGTCTGGATAATAGTACACTGCAATGTACTTGTTGATAGTCAGGCCACCTCCTGGCTCACTACAGGAACGAAGGTTCACCACTTCCCCTCGTCTAGAAAGCCTAGTGATAAAGTATATATCCTCCACCTCTATGGTGAGGGACATCCCATCTATATGGGAGGACTCTGAGTCTGGATCCCAATAATATACCAGCATCTGTAATAGTCTTGGTTTAGCTCTCAAACCACCAAGACACCAAAACTTGTAGAGTCCGCATGCACGTAGAGCTTGTTGAGCCATTAATTCGGCCCTTACTGCTTCTTGTACTTCACCATGCTCACGCTCTCTCCACTCTAGGACCATCCTGCACAAGAAATTGCAAATTTGCCCATTAGTTTATTGAAAAAACCATATGCGCGACCTCATACACAACTGTTTTCAAAATAGCCGCATATGTATGCAGGTTTGAGGCCATTTTTCGCGTATATCCAGCCCTATACGCAGAAAAAAACCTTGATTTCTACGTGGGCCATAGCGCTCATCTTGGGTTGGCCCAAAAACCTTATTTGACCATGAAAATTCATAAAAATTGTATCAAAATGCAAGAGGATAGCATGAGTAAATACCTGGAAGAAACGATAGTGAATTCCGCCGGCTGGATCTCCTGGAATTTGTTGTTGAAAATCGGAGCTCAAATGGGTAAAAGTTTCAAATGATTTATAATATTTTGAATTTTTTACTATTTATAGAAAATTTTCAAATATTTGAAAATTTTTACCCCCTTTCCTATAGTTTCAACATTTTCTAACCATTTTGGACCATTTTTGACATAATTCATGATGTAGGAGACCTTTTTCAGTGTCGTTTCAGCCATTGGATTGACCCGTTCGTGCCGATCTTAGGTATCATGTCTAAACTGGCATATAGGTTAGGTTTCACCATCGTCTGCATTTTCCATAACCTTATGACCGTCTCATCATGACCTTAGGTACGAACCCACTCTATTATGTCACAGAACCGTCTTGCTGCTTTAGAAGTGGTATGATATGAGTGGTAGAGCTTTACCATACATGGGTACCCTAGTTAGCACCCTATTTGCATGTGGTGCCCAAGCTGACATTTTCTCCTTTAGGGTGTGGGAGTCCGTTGTATAGTACTGCCACGACATTTTGCAAGAGCCTCATACTCCTCTTGATATTTTGCTAGCCTATTTCCCTAAGGACTCCCTCATGTCAAGTTGTGAATGCATTATCATGAGCTTTTCCTACCTTATTGAGTTTTATGCCGGCTCCCCTGACATTGCGTTTTAGCCATATAGCCCGATCTTGTCTCATGTCTAGCCATGCAGAGCCATTTTTTATATACTTCGTATCTTGATTTCCTTTTTACTGGGAGGGGATTTTCCCTCGAGTGTCGATATCCTACACATGTATCCTTGCATTGAGCATAGGTATGTTCCACTGCTTGGAACTAGTTTGTTTGCCCTTATGACACTCGTCTCCTCCTAGTTTGTAACTATAAAGCTATTTTATTCTTTTTTCAAGCTTTTTAAATAACTAAAAAAGTCCAAAAAAAAATTAAAAAACCAAAAAGCCGAAAAAGGAAAGATGTTATCTATGGCAGCTGTTGAGTCATGTCACCTTCGAATAGAGCACTGTATGTCACATCCATTGGTTGCGTTATAGTTTGACTTTAGGAGCTGTACTCATTTATCTAAGTTTATCTCCACCAACTGGTTAAGATTCCAGTCCCTATGGAGCCTCTGTTGATGCCTCCTGTGTTGCAGAGATGTCCCAATTTGTATATCGAGTCTATGCTACCTTCATTCAGTCACCATATGTTGTTATGCTCTTGTTTGAAGGAATTTGAAGCCTGAATCAACCATTCCTCAGTTATCTTGACTTTGCATGTCGGCCATCCCCGGTACAGTTACTGGTTCATGCACCTTATGATCGAGTCCTTCCACATTATACATCTTTGCTGAGTACCTCATGTTGGATGATGTGGGATGCCTTAATGCCCTCCTTCCAGCGGATTTCATCCCATCGACTTCAGATCATTTATTCTGGGATTGGAATCTAGAGTCCTTTTGAGTGCCTTGAGACTTGCATTCATCAGTGGAAGGTTCTTTCGCCATCGACAGTTCTTGGGAATACATCAATGTCCCTTGATCGATGGATCCTCTCAAGTGTTCAACCTCAACACATTTATTCACACTTGTTAGTTTGCACTCTAGTACCTTGATTACCATTTTCATTATCGGTGGGTGATCTCGCGTCTGTTAACGGTATACATTAATGACCGGTAATCAGACTATGGACTACTATGTTCAACCTCGACACCTCTATTCACATAGTAGGACATGTACTCGTAGCGGTTTGTGTAGAAGACTTTCCAGATTGGTGGCATCTCTTATATGCTACCTCCTTGATCATGCTAGTGTTCATGAGATTTCAGCTCTCATGACTTGATTCCAGTATATGTCAGATATTTCCAGCCACTATGGATATCTTGATCCATTATATTTTCAGCCATTATGGAGATCATGGTCCTATGTATATCTTCATCATGGAGATTTTGATCTATGTATATTATATGTGGCTATGACCACATATGTGATATCATGTATCATGGCTATTCATGGCCATTGTACTCTTATGTATCGGGGACTGCTATATGTATTTGTAGTTATATGTAGAGTTGTATTATTGTACTATGCTGATTGGGTGGCTGGTATTCCATTTGGGATCCTTCATCACTCCACTTCTGGGATGGACTTATAATGTATTTCGGCCATCGTATGACCCCTCTGACCTCACACATTAGGGGGCATCTGTTATAGCTGATTTCACCACTCCAGGTGAATCACACTTTGTATGGCCTTCCCTTGTCCCGCTGCAGACTCCTTAGACCCCATGGACCATTTTTTGTCCTTTGATGTTTCCTTGATTATCCCTAAAAACATATGAAAAATTATACACGCGACTTTTAAAGCTATAAGCGCGTATATACATGGGTTTGACCACTAAAACCGTGTGCATTGGGATGTGTGCATAATCCAAATCCTTTTGGAGTTTTCCTTGACATGGATCCGAATCATTTGACTCCTGGCCTTCCCTATGCCTTGAGATCACTCGGATTCGACCTTTCATTACCCCTTAGGAATCTATATAGGGAACCCCTTGGTACATTGAAGGCAAGAAGAGAGAATTGAGAGCAAAGAAACTATAGTTCGTTGTTGCCAGAACTTATGCTTGAGTCTACATCCCTTTGTCCCTTGGAGCACTAGTGTGTTCTTCCCAAGCTTTCCTTTTGCTTGTAAGCTTGCTATCGAGAGATGGAGGATTGAGGTGGTGGAGGCCCAAGTGGGGGATTCAGGTTCTCCGATTCGCAGACGTGCCGTCGGAGGTTGTATCTTGTAATCCCTGATTTTATTAATAGAAATATCTTTTCCTGTCCAATAATGTGTGTTTGAATGAATATTTTATCCATGGGATTATGTCAAATGCTTGTACATTATTGATTATATATTCTATAATATATCTAACACCATGATATATAGAATGCTTGTATTGTTTACTTGTTGTTGACGAAGTAATCTATCAATTCAAGCCAAAGATTGGAAAGCTCAACAGGGATCTACTTCAACCGTCCGGAATAAGGTACGAGGTCTGATGCTTTAGTGTTAGACATTTAATTTCTATTGTATATTGGAAAGGATTGATTTCTGGATTCAAGTTGTTTGTTGTGGTACCCCAAGCCATAGGAATTTCTCTCCGTAACAGGAAGCCTCTGTGGAAATAGACCAAGAGTTGTTCCACATATGTGTTGGCCTGCAGGCTGTGGCAAAAATGGGGCATGAATAGCAAGTTTATCAATCCTTCTTGGTTGACACCAGCAGCCCACTTCATTAGCCTAAGAACCTCGGGCCCTATCGGCTTAGTTTTGACTAAGACCATGATGTTTGTTATTTCCAAACCCTCCTTCAGTTGACTGTCAAAATCTTTGAATTTCAACTTGGCGAGCTTCAACATTATGTCCAATAGTAGGGGTATGTGCTGAGGAATCTAAGGTGCTACTAATAATGTATTGGCCTTTGTGGGGAGCTCCACTAGCTCCACCTTGGCTCTCCTTGGTTGGACACAATGGGGAAAATTTTCATCTCGCTCCTCAGCTTGTGGGTCTCTGCGTGGTGGGAATTCGTTCATCAGCTCTTCCTTGAGCATGTATTCCTCCATTGGCACTTTCCTAGCATCATCCACAATGGCCTTGGTATTTCATTTCCTAGACAATGGTGGTACAGACGGCTATCCAACCCCTCTCTCTCTCAAGGCTATCTCTACTCCATGACAAGTCATGTGGGTGCAGTGGGTGGTTTCTGAACAAGGTTCGGCATAGGACGCAAACTAGGGGGTCGAACAGGTCCCAAAGCAGGAACAAGTTTATTTATCATTCACACCATCGAGTCTCGTTTAGGTTCTCTCTCTAGTTGTTTTACCTTGAGTGATTGAATCTCTTCCTCAATTGGACAGCTCAGATTGACAGTTATGTCAGATAAACTATTAGCACTAGAAATCTCAATACCAATGGGTTGCAACTCTTGTGGCGTTACATGATTTGATTTGTGGATTCTCGGTTGTGGTTCTCTTGGCTATCTCTGTGTGTGTAAAATATTATTTGATGGTGAAGCCTTGTATTTATACCTGCGTATGCAACCTGCAGTTGTCATATGATGGGTGGCTGAGGTCTAACTAGTCAAATGGGCTTCTCGGCCGATGGGTTTCTTCATTAACTCGAGAAATTGAGTAATGCATTGTACCTGTCAGAATAGTTATGGTAGTTATGTTGAGGATAGCTGATGGGACCAAAGAGCATGCCATCATTCTCCTCCTATCTCGTCGAATTAATGATGCTTAGCTGTCATAACCACCCCAATATTCGCTAGATATTCGCACTTTAATGTCGGTCATCCTGTACTTTAAGCTTTTCATAGTACTTTCCACCTCTTCCTGTGCTTCTTGATTTTTCATGTGCTTGGCACTTTTTCCTGCTCTTTGCGCTGGTTCCACCGTAGACGTGCGATAGAACAGTTTATGTCTTTTGGCCTCTCCTTTTTTTTCATGTGCAACGTAGTTCTAACCAGGGAGGTTATGACCATCATAGAATGGTTTCAAGAGACTATTGTTCACCATTCCCATGACATACGTTCCATCTAGTTTCTATGGTTTTATTATGCCGACATCAATGATGTGCACAATCTTGTATGGCCCTATCGAATGTGTCTTTATCTTACCTGGGTGTTTGAAAACTTGTTGTCATACAACAACAAAAGTCCTCCCACTTTGAATGGTTTGACCTAGATATGGTAATCATGACATGGTTTGTTTCATTGCTTCTAAACCACATGACGAAATACTGCAATGAAGTGCTTCTCTTCAATCTAAATGAGCTTTGTTAACCTCTGTTCAACAGCACTCCTATCAATTATCTTTGCAATGCAACAATCCGTAGACTCGACACAATGTACTCCATTGGAAAAACATCTTCGTTCCCATATACTAGTCTGAATGGGATGTGCCCTATCAGTCGCTTGCAAGTTGTGCATTATTCCCATAATACAGCTGATACTTTCTGATCCTAGTCATTTCGACACACATTGCATACCTTGGTCAATACATTCTCCAGAATCTTGTTGAAATCTTTGACCATTCCTTCACCTAAGGATGGTAGGGTGTAGACTTCTTATGATGGATCTGAAGCTCTGCAGTCAGCTCAATAATCATTTTGTTAACAAAATGCATACCTGGTTCACTTAGTAGTATCTTTGGACAGCCAAATATGGTGACTACATTTTCAAACAAAAACTTTTCTGCAGTCGCAGCGGTACAATATTTAACAAGCATAGCTTCAACCCATCTCATTAAATAGTATGTCACAATGATAATGTAGCGTGCACCAATTCTCTTCCCTGGTGGACTGATCGGTCCCACAAAATCAACTTCCCACTTGTTGAAGGCTTGAAGGGTTATTTGCGGCACAAGTGGCATCTCGTTCCAGCGCGATGGTTTTTTTGTTCTCTGGCAGATATCACAGCTCATGCAGAATATTTTAGTATCTATGTGTATGGTTTCCCACCACAGTCATGTCTTCAATATATTACATACAGTTGATTTTTCTATGTAGTGTCCTCCTGCGACACCAGCATGTGCTTCACTCATTACCCAAGTTCGTTCATAATAAATGTTATTAGGAATTCTCAACCAGTGCTCACACTAATTATTCCTCTGCAATGCAAAACACAACTACATAACAAAAATACACAACAAGATATCCTTCCCTTGAATCTTTAAATCAAATAACATAACACACCATATACCTCAATTGTAGATCTACTTATCTTCTCTCTAGAAAGTCCTTGAGATGGCTCAATACCTACAAGATGGATTACAAGACAAACAACAGATTGAGAGCATCATGATAATCAACTATCCATATTGGTGATCAAGGAATCCAATAATATTTAATCACAAACACAATAATCTAATATAGGAAAGGGAAATGTCTTTGTATTAATATATGGATGAGAAAGAAGTACGAACAAAATCCTTGATGTTGACAAATTCTGTCTCAACAAGAATGTCTACAAACTCCTATGAAGACCACTCCAGCTACAAGCTACCTCTACTTTTCCTCTATTCAGACTTCAAGCTAGCATCATAAGGATTCTTTTTCTAGCCTCCCACACTCTCTTCATGGAGGCTTCATTTATAGTCCAAGAACCCATAGGATGACTTGAAAAAAGGATAGAATGAGATCCCTATAGGTGAGGGAGGTGAATGCCACCTCTCCCAACACATAGGAACTAATTCCATGAATGATTCCGTATAGAATATTCTAGGAACTTCTTTTTTTCCCCTTTCAATGGACCATCACCGCTTTTTGCTAAACTAGACAGAGCGTCGATCTAGGATTTTTTCCACTACAAAGGAGCAGCGATGCCTTCTTGTCAACTGGAGGAGGTGTCGATGACGCTCTGTGGGAAATGAAAAAAAGCGTCGTCCCTTCTAGGTCACAGAAAAAAATGGCCAAGATGATCCAAATCAGGATTTTTTGCGAGGTTGACAAGCAACAAGAAAGTCTTCTAAAGGATAACTAGGAAGTGTGAGATTTTCATGTGCAACAGAATTCCCCCCAAACTATGAAGTTAGAAGGAAGTGATAGGTGAAATACTTTGCATGTTTTCCATCTAATACAAAGGCAAAGAGAGATAGACTTATAGAGGACCAGTAACTGACTTCACCCAACTCAATCATAGTTGCAGTCTAATACACTACAGATCTATGATGATGACCATGTCATGGCTACCAATAATACACCGTAGATCCATGAATGACTTCTATAAGAGGTAGAACATAGCTACGAGATATACAAAATAGATCTATGTCTCTCAATGTCAGATATAGAACACAACCACCAAACATACAATGTCGATATGTGTCATGACTCTAAACATTAGAGGAAATTTCAACTCAAAATGGGCCTCCTAAGGAAAATTAATAAAATAATAGTTAAAATAATAAAATAATATTTATTAATTTTGGAGGAAGAAAAGAAAAAACTATTTTTTTGTTCGTATTTTTTACATATCTCCCTATGTTTTTACTCAAATTTTGATCGGGAGAGCTTGTTGGATGCAGAATTAAATTCCGCATCCAACGAGTACCTACTCGACATACTTTTGATGGGACAAGCAACCCCAAAAACAATAAATACCTAAAAAAATGTGATGATGTTGTCATCATCACATTTTTTCAGGTATTTATTGTTTTTGGGGTTGTTGGGCGCATCCAAAGTATGTCGAGTCGGTACTCGTTGGATGCGGTATTTAATTCCACATCCAACAAGCTCCCCCAATCGAAATTAGGGTAAAAACACAAGGATATATATATTATAAATACAAACAAGAAAAGTAGTTTTTTTTTATGATACCTATCCCCAAATTTATATTAAAAATTTGTTTCAGAGGTGCTCCCTTTTTGAATTTTAAAGCATTTTGATTGGCTAATACATGATGACATGGAATTTGTATTATTTTTGGAAGGCCCATTTTAAATTGAAATTTCCTCTAATGTGATCTCCAAATGCAACCTGATCTTAGGCGATGATGACGAGAAATCCTAACCTCTTAGGGTCTTCATCTCGATATCCGAACGATACGAATATAACCATGTCATTACAATGTCTTGACGTCAAACATGGTAGAAACCACTTGATTACTAGTCATTGATGTCAATTTTTAACAAGTGTGAGGGAAACCACCATTGATGTTAATGACTCCCAGAGTATCTCAGTACATATCATCGAATGTGAATAAAGGACTTGAAGTCAAACAACCAATGAGATCTTTGAATTAAGAGTCAATGATGTAAAATCGTGTTGAAAGCGAGGTAACTTGCCATTGAGGCATGCAAGGCCAAGGTAATGTCTAGGTTTCTAGGTCTAATCCCTGGATAGTGATATGAAGTCAACAGGAATAGAATATGTCACAGGAGGACCATAATGATTCCCACATCAGTGACATGAAACTGGGAATAAAATTTGATTTGGAATGATAGAACTAACTCAAACATGACTGAATTTTAAGGACAAGTGAAGTTACCGACAAATTATGTTTCTGGGAGACATAACCTTTGAACAATTTGGTGGCACGACACATGACTTGGTATTATTGACTTGTGAGAATAGAACTAGGTGTAATGCAAGGAGTATAACAAAGCATTCTTTAAATAGACTTAAATGATTTAGGTGACTCACAAAAATGGATCGACTCAAAGACAAACTGAAAACTTGAACTGTTGAGATATGCAAAGGCAGACAGGTGCCATGTTCAAAGGTGGACTATAGAGTACTGCCATATAAACAATCGAAAACCATTCCCCTTTCCCTTAATATCCCCACCTTGAAAGGTGAGTACCCCTTTTCATTTTTACGTGTCCAAAGAGGGTAACAAATACTCATTGAAGCTCATCAGGTGATGAGCCCATTCCCATATTTTTCATGAACCTAAGAAAGGAGGGGTTCGTTCCCAATATAGGGTCTTACATTGTGTGTTTTATGAGTCCGATGAAAGAAAACTCATTTTTCATTTCATGTTTAGAGAGTTTGAAATGACTAAGAAGACTCCAAAGAGGGTCCTTTTTTGTAAATAAGGCCAGTCAGTCCGGAAAAGAGATAACCTACCCCCGATTGGTCGACTGTTCTAATTCTTTTACAAGAGTGAATGCAACAAGTTCTCTTGGTAATATTTTTGTGTTTTGAGGAGACTGAAAAGAAATTAAATATAACTCCCGGAATCCTTTTTCATAATACATTTTTTACGAGTATGAAAAAGCGAAAAAGTATACTCGACACCTTTCTACTAGATTTTTAATGAGAATGTAAAAAGTGTAAATGGCACTCAATACTTTTGCCATTCAGCTCTAAGCTCGAAAAGACGAAAATAGCTTGAAACATAAACATGACCCTTCATTTACCTGAAAAATTCAAAAGAATGTTATCAAAAGTCATTCTCTCAAAACTATATAAAGTAAAAATAAAAACCCACTTTTGACAAAATGATTTGGATTCCAAAATAAAATAAATCATAATATAAATTTGAAAATGCCAAAACATTCTATAACTAGAAGGGTAGGTAATTTTATTTTTACCACTTGTTGGGTGAGGTTTGAAAGGTATCTTTGGCAGCAAGAGTTCCTCCTACGATTTGGCGAGGGAATTCCACTTCTTTGTTACTTCTCAATCCATAGAAGAGGTAAACACTTGGTCTTCTCCTCTTTCCATATTCAATAGTTTTCAATTTCTTCTTTTGCATTGTTAAAATGACAGTTCCCTAAATATTTTTAAATGGTTCAAAATACAAAGAATGGGGTAGATTTCTCTTTACAAAGGCAAAATAGGGCATTTTCTACCTTCAAAGAAGTTGTAAACTAGAACAAGAGGCAACAAATTTTTTTTGGGGAGTTTTTAGCTGTTGGTATGCATCCCTAATGGTGCTCTGTCTTGCTAGGACAAGAGCATTGACGATTCTCTATCCATAGCAGAGAGGTGCCCGATGCCTCTCGCACCAAAGGAAAGAGCTGCACCGTGCTCTATGCACAAAGGCCAGCAATGTCATTCAAGAAGGAAAGGGAACAAACAAACCCTAAATCACCTTTAAATGTAATTTTTCATATTTATGTCCTTGCTATGCAATTTATGATGCCATTTGTTTTTCTTCCTTATGGTCATGATGCCGTATCTGATTTCAAAATTGGTATTTTACAGGTGCACCATGGTGATATGAAAATAAAGGGAGCAGGAAGTCCTAGATAACCAAGCTGCAAATGGTCCAGCTACCAATGATGCTCTGTGGAACTATGGGCTTCTCAAGTATTTACGGATTCCAAGGATGAAAGCACATGTCCTCCTGCTAGATTACATTATTTACATGTGGGATCCTGATCAGGAACATTTTTTGGTAGGAGTCCACATCCTGCCTATAGAGATCGAGGACATTTATTTCCTCGTCGGTTTGTCTATGCAAGGAAGCCCCATAGTTCTGTTGGGAGAACGGAAGGGAGAATGCTCCTTGGATGATATCATTAATCAACATTTATCACTGGGTATAGAGTCCTAGTTAGGAAAGCTAGAGATAAAATCTCTAGTGGATCTCCCCCTGAGGACAGTAGTATACACCATTAGTAGAGTGGTGGGCACTATGGCTTCCCACCTCACTGGTAGATCTCATATGTTATATTCCTTATACTGTATGGATACTACTATCTTCAAATGGTGTGAAGGCATGTTGGTTTGTCTAAAGATTCAACTGAACAAATGCAAAAGAGGGACGTTGAAGCAGTTTGGTTACAGAGCAGTGGTGGTGTATTTCATCTTACAACAGGTACCTCACATGAGGCCCCAGGTGACTATTACTAGACTAGATCCTGAGGATCCAAGGATGCTTGCATGGGTGATAGCTATGCTTCACTTCGGAGGTGGAGGACCCAAAGTCACTTACGGTTCTGGGTTTTTTCACTGGTTGAGGAACCAGCTAATCATGGTGGAAGACTATGCCTATGAGGGGGAAGATTTCCGAAACGACCCAGATCTAGTCTTGCCTGAGGGTGAAGTGTGGGACAACCGAGGTAAGAATACATTATCCACTTATGTTTTTTGAAATTTTATGTTTCTTTCTTTTTTATGTTTTTTGTTGTACCGAGATAAAAATGTTTTTTCATGCAGACATCGGGTCTGTCCGCCCAGTTGGGATGTAACCTATCGCTAGGCGAGCAGGTACCTAAGATATGATGGCTTACCATTCCGAAGATGAGGAGGAGCTTGGAGATATTTCGGAGAACCTGCAGCAGTTGACTGTGGGTATCCCCGATATGACCACTGATGAGGTTCCCAGGTGATATTAGCACCATACCATAGGTGTCTTCGAAGAGTTTTCCATACTACTTCGTAGAGTGGCCGAGGCCATTGCATGCTACCATGAGCACCGGGAGGATTAGTCTGCTTTGACTATCATTTTTCTTTTGTATATGTATTACTGAGAGCTTTGAAGCTTCAGATTGTTTCCTATGTATATGTACCCTGAACTTTTTATGGTCCGAAACAAGCACTAAAAGCTAGATATGCTTCAGCCCAAATTTTGTATCTCGGTGCTACAAGTTATATATATAGATAGATATAGATATGAAAAACATTTGATATTTACAGTTCTGTGTGGAAAAAGAGATGTGTGGAATGACTTATCTACTTATGACTTTACACATGTTTTTATGTTTTCAATGGATTTTTTAAGTATGAGCAATATGCCAATCCAAGACATATTTAGCTAGGGAATCTGCCACATCATTTAATTGTCTCGAAATGTGATGATACGTGACTTGCTCAAAATACCTGTCTAACAACCTAACCCTTTGGAAAGTATGAAGAAGTGAGGGATTCCTAATGGTGTAGACTCGATTAATTTGTTGGACAACCAATTCAGACTCTAGATAAACCGTAATTTCTCTTACATCAAAAGCTAGGGCTTCTGTCAATAATCCAACCATAGCTTGGTATTCCACCAGATTATTGGTGGAGGGACCTAAAAGAACACCCCATGAACTCAGCAGCTCACTTCTAGGAGAGTACAGTACCAAGGATGTTGATGCAAGATTAAGTGTATATCAATGAGCACCATTGACAAAACAAATATAGGAGGTCATCTGTCCATCAGAAAAAAGACATGCATAAGTAGGGTTTTATGAAAAACACATTTCAAATCACACAAAAGACACACCTCTCAAAGCTTGAGACACACAACAAACTATAAACAGTATGTACAAAGTTCCTATGCTAGATGACCTAGGCATAGTATATTTTGAGGTAGAGCCCATTTAGGGGCTCTCCCAAAGTTATCCCATTGTAATCAACCGATTCATATGCCCCCTTTTCTAAAACACGACTAACTATATAGGGCCCATGCCACATAAACTCGAATTTATTTTCCCCTAGCTTGTCATGTTTCTGGTCATAGGTCAAGACCATATTTCCTTCATTAAAGGAACGGGGTCAAACACTACTATCATATTGGACTTTCATTCTTTGTTTATGCACCTCGTTAGCTAAGGCAGCATCACATTGGGTTTCGTTAAGTTTATTTAGGTACAAGAGTCTTTCTTCGTCTATGGTAGTGTTGGGTAATAGTTCCACAGCCAGTTTTAAAAAATGTATTTCACATTCTATCAGGAGGGTAGCTTCCAGTATGTATACTAAATGGAAAGGTGTAAAGCCATTGGAATTTTTGACAGTAGTCCTACAAGCCCAGAGTGCAGAAAAATGTTGTAAATGTCAGTTTGACTTGGCTTGCCCTACCATCCGCTGAAGCATTTTTTTTAATACTTTGTTTATAGCCTCAACCTGGCCATTGGCCTGAGGATAGTATGGTGTATAGTTATCGTGATGAAACCCTAATTTTATACTAAGTTTTGCCATCATCTTTTTTTGAAAATGCAACTCATGATCGGTCACAATGGCCCTAGGAATCCCAAATCTAGCAATGATATGATTGAATAGAAATAGTGCAGTAGTTTTACCATCTTTAGCATATGTAGGAATTTCCTCAACCCATTTTGCAAAATAGTATATAGCCACAATGATGTATCCATGCCCCCCAGTTGAGGTAGGTCTACACTGCATGAAGTCTATGCCCCATTTTGCAAAGCGGCCAACCGCTACAATGGGATGAGGCAGAGCTAGATGTGTTCATTTCTTAGGAGTGAACATTTGACATGGTGAGAATTTCTTGACTATTTCAATACAATCTTTGAAAATAGAAGGCCAAAAATACCAAGCACGCAAGATTTAATGGGCAGTAGCCAACCGAGAGAGATGATCGCCACAAGCTCCAGCATGGCAATCATTCCGAATGATCTTAGCCTCTTCACGTGTAAGGCAACGTTGTAGGATAGAGTCAACACAACAGCGATAAAGGGTATCATTTAGGATAAGATAGCATTTATCCTGGTGGTGAATGCAATGATGTTCATCTAGGGAGGTAGTAGGCTGGTATCTGAGGGTGTGGAGGTATAAAATGATGTCTCCATACCATGGATCAGTCGTACTAATGATAAATAGTGATTCATTAGGTAAGGAATCAAAGGGCTCTAGATTCTCTGTAGTACGGGGAAGGTCACATATAAGCTCTGCAAAGGCGAGGGACTTATTGGAAGTACTTTTGGTGAATTCTAGGTCAAACTCTTGGAGGATCATGATCCAATGTGAGTATTTTCCACCAAGCACCTGACGTGTCAGAATGTAGTACATGGGGTTGGAATATGCATAAACAGTAATGGTGCAGAGAAAAATATAATGATGAAACTTCTAGGCCACAATGACTATGGCCAGAGCAAGTTTCTCCACATGTGAGTATCAGGTTTCAAAGTCCAAAACACTCTCTTACTAGCGTAATAAATCACATGTTCTTAGTCATGTTCATCTGTTTGAACGAGGACCATGCTGATAGTAAACAAGGATGCAGCCACATACAAGGAATATTCGTTGGCATAATTTGGTGGTTGCAACACTGGTGCATGGGTAAGTTCATGTTTAATATCATCAAACGCGCATTGCACGAAATCATCGCAGAAAAAAGGGGTATCTTTCTTGAGAAAGCTCATGAAAGCATGTGTCCTTTCTACATAATTACAGATGAAACAACGTAGAAATTTTTCCTTCCCTTGCAAACTTTGGAGTTCAGTAACATTCATGGGAGTAGGCAGGGCCAAGATAACTTCAATTTTCAAAGCATCGATACAAATTCCATCTTTGGAAACAATAAAACCAAGAAGATGACTAGATTCGACATAAAAAACACATTTGTGGGGGTTTAGACGAATGTTGAAATGGAAAAATAGAAGAAACACATCTCTCAGATGCTCAACATGAATATCCCACTGCTTAGAATGTGTAGGAAGGTCGTCTAAATAGTGTTCCACAATATGTATAATGTATGAAAAGCATATGACATGGCACGTTGGAATGTCGCGCTAGCATTTTTAAACCGAAAGGCAGTTTACGATAACCAAAAGTCCCCCAAGGGAAAATGAATGTTGTCTTGTGTTGATCTAATGAGAGAATCTCAATCTGATTATAGCCGAAAAAGCCATCCAGAAAGGAGAAAATAACGCTTCTAGCACAGTTATCGATTATTTGATCGATATAGGAGTGGGAAAGTTGTATTTTAGACAAGCTCAATTCAGGTCCCTAAATTCGATACAAACCCTAATATTACGATGATTTTTTTTCATAGGGACTATGTTGGACACCCATTCAGTTAGTGGTATGGGGTAAATGAAACCAACCTTCAGATGTTTTTCAACTTCTTCTTTAATAGCGACATTTTTTCGTGGATGAACCTCTCGTAGTTTCTAGTGGACGAACTTGGCATCAAGGTAAGTTTTAATTTCATGGACAATGATAGAGGGATCTATCCTAGGAATTTCCTCATATTTCCATGCGAAGAAGTCTCAAAATTCTTTGAAAAGAGTCATGTATGTTTGGATTTCTTCAGGGGAAGAGTTCTATCCTATGGAAATTTTCTCCCAAACACTTGGTTTCATGGATATGTTAACAGGTATAGTCTTGGTAATGTTGCATAGTTTCCCTTTAGAATCGATACCACGAGTGAGGATCAGAGAATGAGGGTTGAGGACTATATCAGATGAAACCATGGATGCATAGTGGTTTTCTACCATATGGCAAGGGGGAAGGCAAGAAGATTTGTGATGATAATATTCCCAAGGAATCTTGTCTAATGAAATAACTTCGATGATAGACTCGTCTGTAGGAAGTGTGTGTGAAATATAATCTAGATATGGGGAGGGGTGTTCGATCCAATATGGTATGTGATAACAGTCTGAGGCCACCAAGAAATGGTCATTGATGGCATGATCACTGGTAGCTTAGATTTCATTGTAAATCTCTTCGAAAGGGGAAAAGGATGATGAGTCATCAGCAATTTATTTTCCTTTGTCTGTATGAGAGCTAGAAATCATATTAATGGATGCAATCCACGAAGCAAGAAGAGGGTCAAATGAAGGAAATAATCCCATAAGTGAAGAGTCTTTGATAAGACCTAATTCAATGTCTTTATATTGTGGGGTGTTTAAGAGAGGAACAATTTTTGCATCATTTGTAATGGCACTAGGTGTGATGAAATCTAACTGGTCAACAGTAACAATCTTTCCTTGCAATGGGAACTGGACGATCCGACAAACGGTCAATGCTACAGCTTGCATAGCATAAAACCAGTTACAAACTAGGAGTAAGTTGTAATCCAAAGGAGCATCAATGACTTCGATATGAATGGAGACTGAATTTCCCCCCAATTCAACATGGATGGCAAGTAGTAATCTAGAGGGTTGAAATCCGCGACCATCAAAAGCCTTAAGAGTGGTAGGTGAATAGTTGATTTCTGGAGACCCAATGGCTCTCCAGCAAGATAAAGACATAACTGATGTAAAGGCACCCTCGTCCAAAATGGTACGATGAATAGTCTTTCCAGCAATCTTGGTAGTGATCTGGAAAGCTAACTGATGTGAAAGTCTCGTCTTGAAATCATCCAGTTTGAAAGTGATAATATTACTATTCTCAGGATCCATAGCTCCAAGGGTAGTAAGCAAATTTTTCCATTCAGTTGGGGAGGTTTGGAGTACCTATAAAGCCGAAAAAGCGCAAGGTTCTTGGGAGAAATATTCAACAATATTATAATGTTGGTTGGAATGAGTGTTAGGATTGATTATGGACTTACGTAGAGTGTGCTTTGGTAGACAAAAAATTGCTTCTGGTATAGGTTTTTCAATATGAAGACCATTATTAGTAGGAGGTGTGGAAGTTGAGGGTTTTTCAGATGGAATATCATCAGGTTTCTTTTCTAGAGGGGGGTCATAACTGTGTGATCTTTTATTCAAGTTCATCATTTCACTAGAAATCATACGAACTTCATCGGTGGATGAAGAAGTTTCGTTCAAGAACTTGTGATCAATTAACTGCTGTTGGGAAGGGAAAGGATCTTTTAAAACAACTGGGGTGGGTGAATATTTTAAAAACTTACCAACTTCCTCATGACGAGGACATTCTTTTGTAAAATGGTCACCTCTGCATATTAAACAAGGATACAAGGATACTTCACCTTTCTCTTCCCTTTTGAATCATTATTCGGATTTTGTGTTTTATTTCCTCCCTGTTGGTTGGCAGGATTTTTAGGTTTATTTTTCCCTTTTATCTTCCCACCTGAAGATTTAGTGGATTGAAATGCATTTACTTCAGCGGAAGCAACAAGAGAGGATGCATTTTTGGCAGGTGGTGCTTGTTGATTGGATGGAGTGGTGGTTTGTTTCTTAGAAGATTTAGGCATTGTTTGTGTCTGAACTGAACCAAGTATGCCATCAGTAGGTGGTTTCGTTGCAGGTCTAGATGGATCAGTTGTAGGTCGAGGAGCATGTGAAATCAGGTCATATAAATTACCTAACTGAGAATAAACTAAGTCTAGGTATTGAGCTTGGGTAATAGCTTTCTCCTCAGTCACAGCGCCTCCCATGGAGACATCTCTAGCAATAGGCGATAGTAAAGACTTTGTAAACCAATCAGCTAACAACTGATCAGGAATAGGGGCCTTAATCAACCTCCGTCTTCTTCTCCATTCATGAATATGATGAGAGATATGAGTAGATGTGGTTTGGCAAAGTAAGGTTAAAAGGTCTGTACCTGTTTCATATCAGATTGGTAGTTGAAAGTGTGTCAAAAAGGCCATTGCTAAGGCAATAAAATCCCAAAACGAGTGTTGTGGTAACTCGATGTACCATTTTGTGACAATACCAGTGAGGGTTCTTTGAAAAAGGTGTAGATGGATTGAACCATCCATCAAAGAATTTGATGAACACCACAAGTGAAATGTCATTACATGGTTTTTTGGGTCTTCACCGGGTTTACCATCAAACTTAGGTATATCAGAATGCAACTTTATAGGAATGGCGGGCCAAGAGCGGTCATGATGAATTGGGTCATTTATCAATATTGACAAGTCTGGAAAATCTAAAGTGGCCATAAATGGTAGTTGTTGATTTGGTTGTGTATACTGGTAATACTGATAGGAAATTCGCTGACCAGTAGGGCCGTATGTAGATTCATATATGGGTATGGATGATTCCCCTGAATGTTGTTGAAAAGGTTGTTGGTTTCCATAATTTCCATGGGGAGATGAGCCCCCTGAGGGAGGGGGTCCTCCAGAAGGTAGTGGTGGTGGTGGTGGTCCTCCTCCTCCAGGTGTTGGTGGCGGTCCTCCTCCACCAGGTGGTGGTGGTGGTCCTCCTCCTCCAAATGGTGGTGGTGGTCCTCCTCCTCCAGATGGTGGTGGTGGTGGTCCTTCCCCTCCAGGTTGTGGTGGTGGTCCTCCAAATGGTCCACCAGTTCCACCGATTCCACCAGGTCCTTACATTGGTCCTCCCAAGGGAGGTCCACTGTACCCTTTGATGGTATTAACAAACGTTTCTCCATATGATGGGATATTTGACCAATTTGGTTGTCCCCAAGGTACAAAATCATTTCTGGGGTAAGGAATTATAGGATAAATAGCCGTTGGTGGTGGTTGTTGGTAAACTTGATTAACCATATAATGTTGAGTTCTTGGATAAGTATAGCCCCAAGAAGTTGTATTGTTGACAGGTTGTAGCCCTAAGGGGTGGCCTGTACTAGATGGGGGGGGAACAACATTGTTGTTGGTGGGGGGTATAACTACTACAAGTTGTGCTACATCTGTAACTTGTCCTGAACTAGCCATAGTTCCAATAATATATGACGTAACTCATGCTGGGGGTTTCCCCCGTACGTGAGAGTTTACTGACATTGCTTGATTTGAGGATTCCCCCCCAACCATGACAGGTATGGAAGGTCTAGTAATGGGTACAGGATGTGAGATTGTAAGGTTGTGGTTTAGACCTGGATTACCTTGAAATGGAATTTATTGAATAGGTCCTAACACTTGAGCTAGTGAACAATATCCTTCAAGCCATGGATTACGAGAACTCTTACCATAAGTAGGATGGCCATCACAAGAAGGTTTAATTTGAGACTTAGGCCAAAAGTCTATATTACGGGGTAATCATGCTAGTAAATTTTCATGATGAGACATAAGTGGGGGAATAATTCTTTCTACTCTCTCTGAAAAGTTACGAGCTCAATCGAGAGATGCATTAATTCTTCTCTGTTCTTCCTCCCCGAAAGGAGGGTTTCCTGGTGAAGGTCTAATAACCCTGAATTCAAAAATAGATTGGCCCATAGAATTCCTCCAAAAAGGAGCATTAGGGCCATAATATGGTGGGGTAGGAGTATCACCATGGCCTTCCAATGGCGGATGTACAGAAACATCAGTTGTAGGAGGAAATTGAACCAAAGGATTTGTGTAGATAGTGAAATATTATCTAGTTTCACTAGCTAAGGTAGTTCCTAAAGGAACACTAACAAAATCCAGTTGTTCCATGGTTAATCCTTCTTGTCCTTCCCCAGTGGAGTCGCCAATTTTGTTAATAGGAATTCTGAGATAAAAAGAATAGTTTTGAAATTTTTTTGATAAAAATTTTCAGATAGACAGTTTGGAGGACCTACCTCAGCCTACTGAGAGGGACTGTACCAGATCATTCAAGGGTGCTGCTATGCTCCTAGCCTCTTTCAGAAGGGCGTTGTCGATGCTCTGTCAACCACACAGAAAGGCATCGTTGACACTGCTACCGAAAGGAGTAAAGGAATCATGGGACTGATCAACGCTCTGTTAGTTAAAGTAAAAGGCGTCATCCAACAGTATACTGAAAAATATAAGAACCTGGTGGAGAAACCAGAAAGGATGAGCATAATGAAAAGGTGCTAAAAATTACTCAGAACAGAGGCAAAAGATCAAAAGTATAAGACATATGACTTACCTTATTTCTGAAACAATTGAAAAAGAGATAGATCACCTTCATAAATAGTATGATTACCGTGGTTTGTAGATCCGACTAGATCTACACCAGATCTAGCTGGATCTTCCCCAGATCTGACTGGATTACGCTAGATCCCCAGTATGGTTGCCAATTTTGTTAATCAGAATTCTCAACCAATGCTAACACTGCTTGTTCCTCTGCAATGCAAAACACAACTATAGAACAAAAATACACAAGAACATATCCTTCCCTTGAATAGTTAAATAAAAAACCATAACACACCATATACCTCAATTGTAGATCTGCTTATCTTCTCTCTAGAAAGTCCTTCAGATGGCTCAATACCTACAAGATGGATTACAAGACAAAAAAATAATGAGAGCATCATGATAATCAACTATCCATATTGGTGATCAAAGAATCCAACAATATTTAATCAAAAACACAATAATCAAATATAGGAAATGGAAATGCCTTTGTATTAATATATGGATGATAAAGAAGTACAACCAAAATCCTTGATGTTGATAGCTTCTGTCTCAACAGGAATGTCTACAAACTCCTATGAAGACCTCTCCAGCTACAAGCTAACAAGCTACCTCTACTTTGCCTCTATTTGGACTTCAAACTAGAAGCATAAGGATTCTTTTTTTGGCCTTGCCCAATCTCTTCATGGAGGCTTCATTTATAAGCCAGGAATCCATAGGATGACTTGACAAAAGGATAGAATGAGATCCCTATAGGTGAGGGAGGTGAATTATACCTTTCCCAAGCACATAGGAACTAATTCCATGAAAGATTCCATACGAAATCTTCTAGAAACTTCTTTTTTTTTCCCTTTCAACTGACCATCGATGCTTTTTGCTAAATTAGATAGAGCGCCGATCTAGGATTTTTTCCACTACAAAGGATCAGCAACACCTTTTTCTCAACTAGAGGAGGTGTCGACGACGCTCTCTGGGAAATGAAAAAAGGTGCCATCCCTTCTAGGTCAGGGAAAAAAATCTCCAAGATGCTCCAGATCATAATTTTTTGGGAGGTTGATAGAAAACAAGATAGTCTTCTAAAGGATGACTAGGAAGTGTGAGATTTTCATGTGCAACAATACAAAGCACACCGGCGCAGTATTTCATCTATGCTCAACTTATACAGATGTCCCACAATTAGTGTGTAATTGGAAGCTCTGACAACCAAATGTTTCTTCTAATTAGTTGACATTCCTTCAGGTACATAGCCTATGCTCAAAAAGCTAATGATTTCATTAAACTCATGGTTCTGATCGTCTGTCATGTGGATCGCAAAAATTTGTGCTTTAGGGAAATCATATTCTAGGCTAGTTGGGTCTTCATCACTTTCTATCCTTGATAGGTGGTGTGGCCCAACATTCAATTGAATAGGTTTCACAACCACCTCAAAATAAAATTCCTGAAATAGGAGATTCCATCTACATATATTCCCCCCAAACACTAAGTATTTCAGCACTGAGTGTTCGGTGTACATCCAAAAATTCCCACCCAACAAATAGTGTCTGAACTTTTGAAGCACATAGACCATAACAAGGCCTTCTCTTTATGTCGTTGTGTAGTTCCTTTCTGTTGTTGATAGTTTTATGCTTTCAAAAGCAATAGGGCTCTTTAGCGCACTATCTCCTGGTTACATCAAGACTATTCCAAGTGTGACATAGGATGATTCGACATGAACAGGGAATTCCTTCTTCCAGTCTGGAAATAAAACTATTGGTGCAGTGGCCATTGCGCTCTTCAATTTATCCAAGATTTCCTGGAAAGATGTTGTCCATTGAAACTTTGCATCTTTCTTCAATAGTTTCTCCATAGGTGCAGTGATCACTGCATATCCTCTAATGAACTTCCTGTAGTAGCCTCTATGTCCCAGCATTGATCTGAGTTGCATGACTGATGTAGAAGGTGGTAAGTTAAGAATAATCACAATATTTGCTGGGTCGACCAAAATATTGTTGCAACCCACGACGTGACCCAACAACATACCAAAAGATGCACAGAATATACATTTCTTGGAATTGAGCGCAATCTAATACTGGCGACAGCGGTCCAACATCATTCGCAAAATTTGAATATGGTATCTTACTAGACCAAACATATTCCAATCATCAAATTAGACCTCAAGAGATTTATGAATAAAATATTTAAAAGAAGAGACTACTATTTGAGAAAAAATAGCAGGTGCATTTTTTAGTTCAAAGGGCATTACCGTATACTGGTAGAATCCCCATTCGATGACGAAGGTCATTTTGTGGAGATCCTCCTTCATGATTTTGAGTTGGTGGTAGCTAGAGAAGCCATTGGTGAATGAATACATCTCTTTCCCTCCGACGCTTTCAAGCACTTTTTCTGTAAATGGTGTTGGGAATGGATCGTTTAAGCATGCATTGTTCAAGTTCCTCGGGTTGACACCAATCCTTACTTCACCTATTGTTTTCTTATCCTGGATCACTATAGGGCTGATCCACTCTAATTCCTCAATAGGTTCAATGATTCCTGTGTTGAGCATCTGATCCAATTCTGCTTTTACCTTTTATTTGTACCTTGGATTCAACCTATATGGTATCTTCTTATTGGGTTTAGCCTCTGGTCGTAGGGGTATTTTCGTCTCCCCTAGATCTCCTACTATCTTCTTCATCTCTGAAACGTTGGTAGGGAATATGTCCTGTTACTCATGCAAAAATTCTAAGATATTCGTGACTGTCTCTTCATCCCAATAATCTCCTATATTGGAAAACTTCAGGTTCTCTAATGACCCAATGTTTACTTTCTTTATTTTCAACAGCTTACGGAACTGGTCTCTTGAAATACCACTTCCTTCTACTATGTCAGTGCCCTTTGATTCCGGTATGTTTATGTTAGTCAGATCATCATCTGGGTCTCTAGATAGATTGTAGCAATCCATCCATTGTTGAATGTTCGCACTACACTGGTGAGAATTGGACTCTTCCACAGGGATTTAAGTGAATATATTCTCCTTTATCATTTGAAGTGCAACATCAAATGTAGGTTTCTCATCAACAAATTCATATGTATGTGCAAACTACATAATGAGCCCTTCCCAATCGTGGGTTCCTTGTTATAAATACATAGATGCATACTAGGTTCTAGGTTTCATTTCCAATGTATGTATGAAATGATGGACCCATTCTTGTCGTGGGTATTCTACAAATACCATGAGACAATGTTTAAGATGTTAAACATGGTTTTCCAGTCTATAGTGCTTGTGATTCATGAGGGTGACCTATTCATTAAATATGACTTGCATCAATATTATGCACTGTGGCGAATCTCTTATAGACTTCTTGTGCACACCCCACCATCTAGCGAGCGTAGCTTTTAGCACATGATATAGTGTATACAAGCACTGTGATTCTGTTACAAGTCCTTCAAACATAGTTAAGAAGGTCACAAGGTTAGGTAAGCCCTTATAGGTCTATATCTCTCTTAATTCATTCTCCACCCATCGCAAATACCTTCTAACTCTTGTGCACCTTCTCATAGAGACATCATGTAGTCTGTTTTACCAATTCTCCAAGGCCTCCCCTGAGTCGAATGTGCAAGAACTAGAATTCTTCCATCTCAGGTTTCCATATGCTATTGGATTGATGTTGTCTTCTTGGATGGTAGTGACATTGTATATTTAGTCGAGCTATTCAACCTATCCCTCATTGTGGATAGGCTCAACATATCTCTATCCCTCTAATGAAACAATTGGCAACACTACTCTCATCTCATCATCCTCAAATGAGAGAATCCTTTTCTTGAAGTTTATAATGGTTTGGTTTTCTATCACCCAATCTATCCCTAGCAGTGTGGGGCATGGGTCCATTTCATCAAAAATATTAATAAATTCAAAGTACACAAATGTGCGCAACCCTTCAATGTCGACAGGAACCTGACTCAACCATCCAATGGGCAGGACCTTCATTTGATTTTCAAGTCGCAACTATACAAGGGACCAGTCCAAATGTGATTTCCCATACTTTCCCAAGTTTGTCACATCAAAATATTGACATCAGATCCCAAGTCTACGATGATGTAATCCATGTCATAGTTTCCTATCCATGCAGTCATTCTTAACTCGTGCCCAGTTTTGAATTTCTTTCTTACTTGGTTAAATTTCTTTAAGGTTGTGGTTCCATGGGTGTCTTTTCTATGATTTCCTGTAGCTCTGCAATAGAATCTTTGTCTTGTATTAGTGTTAAAAAACCTGACAGAAAGGACCTAATCTTACTAACCTTTTGTGGGACGCTCTTCTGGAATATGCGTTGAAATCATTGAAGAATCTCCCTGACTTCTTCTGATGTCAATGGTTCTTATGGATCCACAAATTCTAGTTGATTGTCCAAGAATACTTTTTTTTGTTTTTGGACATCGAATGGCACCTTCTTCTGCGCTGCCGGTCACACCTGCGACTGTAGTTGTTCTTACAGTTTATCTTGATCATCTTCGGTCACAGCACCTCCTTGTGTTATGACAACGACATTCAGATCTTGTCATTCAACCGTAATCATTTGGACATTCATGTTAGGATTTGGGTTTGGGTTTTTCATAGGGTTAGGTCCTGCGATGGTCCTTGCTTGCCATTTTGCGATCAACTAAGGACATTGCTCCACATTATGGTCCTCTCCCTTACATCATGAAAATTTATTTGCAGGTTGTAGGAAATCTCTAGCATAATGGCCTAGTTGTCCAAAATTACAGCATGTGATCTAACCTCTCCCTCTACTGAATCCTCCTCCTCCGCCTCTTCCTTTGAAGTTTCCACCACACTTTCCCTGAGGGTGTGGTTGTTCTGGCAGGTACTGATTCTGTAGGTAATGTGGCTGGTAGTGATTTTGTTGCGCATATGGTTGTTATTTCACATACTGAGGCTGATACGATTTTTGATATTGATTGGGTGGGAACTATGTAGGATTATATGAATGTTTCACTAGTTCATCCTGAACCTGCCCCTCATTATTCATTAAGTAGGTATCGACGGTTTTTTCCTTCAGGAGCTAGTATGCTCTGCAATCTTTCTCTTCATGTCCTACTGACTTACAGAATTTAAAAAAGAGGTTTGTAGGGGTGCTTACTACCTTTTTAAAATATAAACACTCCTCATTGCGATGCCCTCTAGACTGGCATATGTGACACCAAGGTTTTCCATGGCCATTTAATGGGTTTGGCACACCGGATGAGATATAATTCATGAAGGTTGGACAATTATATTTTGTGTGTCCATCTATTATTCATTTCATGCACCATAAATCATCTTCTTCTTCCTTTCCCTTTTTGATATCCTGAATATGTATCATCATATTAGCCAATTGTGATTAGCCAATTGTGATTTAATCTTCTAGCTTTGTTGCCGACTCTAGCGCTTCTATCTATGAATCAATATTTTTTTTCATTAATGTACTTTCAATGTGTTGTAATAGCACAATAATAAACCACTCTTTATGTTGTACATCCGACATTTGGAAACTTACTGTTTGACCTAGGTCTATTTGCCTTGCTTAGGATAGTGTATTGCTTTGAAAAACCTTTTAATCCTTGAGTTTCTATCTTATTTCATTTTATCCTAAAGTTTTGGGTTTGTTTTTCCTTCATGTTTTTGTAGAAATTCTAAATCCTTGTGGCATAAGGAATTTCATAAACTGGCTAAGGATCTAGGCACACAATTAACCTCACATAGAATTGTAGAGAATTAGCATAAGGAGAGAAGAAGAAGAATTAATGAACACACATTAATGAATGATAAATAAATGATAAATTGATATTATTACATAGGTAACACATCTTTATAAAGGAAAAAGGAGTTGCATGAAGACAACTCAAGCTAGCTCATAAAGCAAGTTTACTAATTATGGTAAACCCCATAGTTGACTAAATCACTTTCCCAATATACCAAGCACCTCACAAATTAGCAATAGCATGTGTGAGTGATTATGAGTGAAGGAAAGACTTGCTAATCCTAAAATATGGAGAGAAAATAATGGAGGATAGGTTGGCAACAAAAGCTGCCAGTTTCCTAGTTGACTAGCTTTACCTTATCCATAGAAAAGCATGATAAAGTAGAAAAAGTAGAATAAAGCAGATTCTGCCGTAAAGCACAGTTACCAATTCTAGATGGCCATAAAGTTGTCAAGATCAACCCAAAATCAGAAATAAATTATTCCTAGGATATATATGGCAAGTGTTGACTCTAAGGTGCAAGTGGATGCCAACTATCTAAGCTAGTGGGTAGGAAATTAATCAAATAATGATTAATTATTTTATGAGCGGGTTTATTATATTCCAACACCCCCCTTTAAGCATAACTTTATGATGATATTCCTTAACTAATCAGAAATATATATGCATATAGGGCCTAGCAATAAATCTATGGTCACCCTTTTACAATTTATCTTGTCCAAAGAAATGAGGAAAGAGGCAAAACCTCAAGGGGAAAATCCTCCCTCAAGAAAGGACATGAAAAGCAATACCAAAAATGTTGAACTGCTGGTGTTGCTGCTGCTCCAAACTAAATGCTGATGTATGGAGGAATCTTCTTATTGGGAAGAAGATAAATCTGCTCACCTGGATCAAGGACAGCTGTAGGATGGAAACTAGGACCATGTAGAACAACTGAAATCCGATGATGTGAAGGCAATACTGGAGGATCTTGAGACTTGTAATCAGCTCCAAGATGATGAGATGACTTGAACTTTGAACCAGTAGAGATGAAATGAGCTCCAGATAGGTGAAATAACTATCCAAGCGAGTGTATCATGTCTCCATCTTCATTTACACAGAGAGGATGTGTGCAAGTGATCATGTAGGAACATAGAGAAGGAATGGGATCAAAGAGTGTGAATGAATGGGTTCCATGGGTTGATCTAGCTTCGAAAGAATATAAGAGATCACATATAAGCACAACAGTAGACTCATGGGAATATACTAGTAAAGAATCCTCTATGATAGAAGAATGTAAGGAGGAAAGGTAGTGATGTTCAAAATCTTCAAGGAGGCTTTGAAAATGAGTGCCAAGAACAAAGGAGGAGCTACAGAAGCACATTGGATCAAGTATGGTAAGTGTCAAAACACTAAAAGGAATTGATTTGGCTAAGCAAACATCCTAGAAGTCACTGGGTTGCGCACCATCAAGAAGAGAGGCATGCACAAAGTGTGAGAGGTCTAGCATATGGATCTCAGAATCAATGATAGAAGACATAGAGAACACTGAATGTGTGAGTGAATCATCAATAGAAATAGCAGCTCCATTAGTCACTTCTTTTTCATCAATAGCATCATTAGAAGATGAATCAAGATCTTCTACTTCAAGAGACACAGAAAAAGATGGCTCTTCAATATTTGCTTCTTGATTGAAAGAGGAAGAATTTGAATCAAAGAGAGTAGTAGCAACATGAACTATATGAGAAACTTCTTCTTCATGATCAACTTCATCAGAGACTGTAGAGGCCAAGACATCTTGAGAGAGAGAAATCATTGAGGAGCTAGAGGCACTCTCCACATAGCTAGAAGGATCCTCATTGTCCTTTCCCAAAACTCTATCCATTGTTGTCTAGAGATTCTTTGGGTAATCAATAGAATCAATAAGGTAGTGCATGCATGGAGAGATAGCTAAACAAATAGCTCCAATTTCTCTATCATAGTCATTCAACCAATCACTTGGCTCTTCATAAGACTCTTCACCAGCTCCAATAGATATCTCATAGAGACCTTGTCTCTTTAGATATGAAATCATCTTTAGTTTCCACTCCGAATATCTTGTGAATGGAGAAAGAAGAGGAACTGATACTCTTGAATCCATTCGAGGTTGAACCTGAAAAATAAACCTGTAAATATGAAAAAGGAGAATTAATTAATGAACTCTCAAATATCTAATATTATGTAGAGCTTTGATATCCTTAGCTCTAATAGCATGTAGAACTTGAAATTTGAGAACCTTAGCTCTGATACCATGTAGAAATTCTAAAGCCTTGATGGCATAAGGAATTACATAAAATGGCTAAGGATCTAGGCACACAATTAACCTCACATAGAATTGTAGAGAATTAGCATAAGGAGAGAAGAAGAAGAATTAATAAACACACATTAATGAATGATCAATATATGATAAATTGATATTATTACATAGATAATACATCCTTATAAAGGAAAAAGGAGTTGCATGAAGGCAACTCAAGATAGCTCATAAAGTAGGCTTACTAATTATGATAAACCCCATAGTTGACTAAAGCACTTTCACAATATACCAAGCACCTCATGAATTAGCAATAGCATGTGTGAGTGATGATGAGTGAAGGAAAGACTTGATAATCCTAGAATATGGAGAGAAAATAATGGAGGATGGGTTGGCAACAAAAGCTGTGAGTTTCCTAGTTGACTAGCTTTACCTTATACATAGAAAAGCAGGATAAAGCAGAAAAAGTAGAATAAAGCAGATTTTGCTGTAAAGCGCAGTTACCAATTCTAGATGGCCATAAAGTGGTCAAGATCAACCCAAAATCAGAAATAAATCATTCCTAGGATATAGATGGCAAGTTTTGAATCTAAGGTTCAAGCTTATTCCAACTATCTAAGCTAGTGGGTAGGAAATTAATCAAATAATGATTAATTATTTTATGAGTGGGTTTATTATATTCCAATAGTTTTTAATACTATAGGTATTTATAAAATTTTAGCTCTTAGCTTATGCCCCTATAGTATGTTGAGTTCATTCATAATTGTTCTATGGTTTCCCAATATTATTTATGGTTATTAGTATGAGTTGGAAGCACATGAACATTACTCAAGAAGCAGGTATGCTACCAGCTCAACAAAGATGAGATGTTTTGCAGGTATCATCATTTTGCTAACAGTCTTTGAGCTCTGTGCTCATGACCATAATTTGACATCTGTTGTTGAACGGTACTCGGTTAAAACACTTGTACACAATCATTTTTCTTCATCATTTTCAACTTTAAAGTCTATACTCTAAAAAAATAGGATTGAGAAACCATGGTTTTGCAACAACAAGGGTTTCTTCATTCTTAGGGATCTTGCTGTAGTGTTGCATCTACAGTTCACAATCGAGCTATACTAACTTTGGAATACTTGAGTTCTCGAAGGGATGCCCAAATTTGGATAAACTTGAATTAAGGGGTTGCTGCTTTAGTGAATATGCACTGTCTGTGGCTGTCTTTAGCTTGAGGTATTTAAAATATATCTGGGTTGAGGGTTATAATGCAACACCAATTGGAGTTAATGGAGCGCCCATTTTCGAACATAGAATTTACTCCAGCTCACTAAGATGTACTGGATGAGTTTTTTGAAGATTCAAAAGAAGAATCTGTAGGGAAGCCAACACAGTTATTGTCTTATTATTCACTTGCAGGAAGAAGAATAGACCATCCAGATTTAGTGATTCCTTTAACCTTATGATCATGGAATCGTCATCATCAATATGGATATAAAGTTTCTGTGTTATAGTTATTATCTTGGTGTGGATCTATGTACATTTCTTTTACCTTTTAAGGAGTAGACCATATAAATGGTTATGGTATCAGTTATACATTCCTCCCTCATCAAGGCTGAAGAAACTATCTTTCCTAAAAAATGTGATGTTATTGCTCTAAATAATCGATTCCATTCAATGGTTATATGTAGAAGGTATTTAGTGCTCTAGAAGTTGTGAGGGATTCTGATATGAAAGAGTGACCATTATTCGAAAAGTTCATTCGAGGAACTGCACATCAATTCCTATCCACCACTATCATCATCATCATGATTTACACAACAATTGACACATTATATGTGGCATATGAGAATATTGTGAACTCACCGTCACGAAAAGTGTTGGCGAAACCCACCAGCAAACCTTCGTCGACAGGGGTTCCCACTTTGTCGATTCTCTGCAGTGTATCCTCCTTGAGCACCGGCCTAGATAGGTTTTACCTTGTCCAGCAATGTCTGCGAAGCAGACGAGGTCTCACTCGAGGCATTTAAGGGAGAGCTCTCAGAACCGAGTTTCCGATAGTGGGAGAGGAGGATATGGGGATTCGACAGAGGAGATCTTAGCTTATGTGATCATCATATAGTATCAAATTATCATAGCATCATTCATGGAACATCATAGTGCATCAAACAATTATAGAAACATTAATTACATTAACTTAAAACCAACATGTCACATTGATATTGTAGGAAGAGACTGAATCACATCTATATCATGTCATTCTAACAAAATAGAGTTGTAGCATTATAACATATCTATAACAACATACAAGAATTGGGCCATACTCATTGCATGATATATTAATTTTGCACAAATATGCCACATTACATAATATTTCTCCAAAACCAGAGACTACATATATCAGAAAGAATCAGAGTTAAGACAAAAAAGTCTCCATAGAGTGGATTGCACCAGATCTTATCCCTTACTTTTGCGCAAGAAATCACATACAATTGTTCAACCCCCACCTTTGACCCATTCATGACTCCTCAAAATGGATCTATAAATAGGCTTATGCCTTTACATCAAGGGTCCACTAATAACTGACTTCTAACTGCTACTGACCTATTGCAACAAAACTTGCTCAAAATATACATAAAATATTCAAAAATGGTTATTTTCCTGCTTATCGTGCCAATATTCCCTTGCACGGTACCACGTGAGCTTGCACAGCTGCCACAACACTGTGCAACTCACCTACCCTAAACCCCTTGCCAACAGGCCCCAACACATTTTTGTGGCTCTCCGTCAAGCCATGTCAAGTTGACAGGGTATGTGTCAAAGTCTTGTCCTTAAAATATTCAAACTGCTACCAATTTCACATAGCTACAACTGGGATTTACCGGTGATACTCTAACAATTAGTCAAAGTCTATTGGATGGGGTGCTCCTCACTTTCTTTGCTGTCAACCAGTTGTCAATTCTCTTAAACATCCTAGAGTGTGGCAACGACCTTGACAACCAACTGGCCATTGATTTCTTGGAATTTGTCGAGATGCTTGCAGCGCTTTTGCTGGCGTTCTTGTGCCCTGGAAGTTTGCTGCTGCAAATCCTTCAATTCTCTGGCCCGAGTGATCTGCCCTATCAACGGTGTGGCATTCAGCGATGTCTTGAGGGTTTTCAACTAACCCTCTGCCTCTTGCACCTACGTAGTCAGCTGATCAAGCTACTCATCCTGAACAATACTTTTCCAAAATTGAGTGGTTGCCTCCATAACCGTTTTAGCCTCTTGCTCCATGGTGTCGAACTGAGTGGAAATTTCTTCAATGGAGGTCTTACGCTCCACAACCTACTCTAGCAGTGTTGTGGGTTGTACCTGGGCATGGAGCAGCAAGTTAGTGCCCTGAAGTTGAACCATATTCTGCCCCAATCGCTTGGCCTTTTCGACTAGGGTGAGCGCTGTGGTGTTGTCAAACATGTTCTGGAAGGCATCAGAAATATCCTGCTCAACTTCGCTACATGTTACACGTAGTTGCGCCTATTCAACAATCAAGAGGTCTTACGCCTTCTTGAGGTCGGTAATCTCTTCAGCAGCTTTCCACTACAACTCGGCCTATGCTTCCTTTAGCTGGTTGATTTCTTGTAACTCCTCCTATGCCAACTGCATGTGGACCTAGTGCAGCTCCTTTGCTTCCTTCTGCATCTTTGTGGTGGTATTCTAGGCCTCGACATATCCATCAGCCAAATCTTTTTATCGTGCTGCAAACTCCAATACGGTGCCATGTTGCAACTCGACCAATGTTGTAGCAGACATTTTGTTCAAATCCAAGGTCATGCTCTAGATTGGGAGTAGATGCTGGTGAACTTCTTCATTGCCGATGTCAATCACAGTCAAGGGAACTTGCACTTTCCTAGCTCGGGGCTCAGTACTGATCGGAGGGCTGTCCTGTAATAGATGTTGTGTCAATGGTTGCTTGGAAAAAATATCAAAAATGGACTCTAGCTTATTTCTTACTGCACCAAATTATTCATGGTTGGATTCATGGATCACTGTAGTTGCAACCGTAGAGGAATCCATGATGGCTTTGACAAGCTACTGCAACTAGTATTCCATCCTCGATTTGGTACTACTGCCTGCATCGTACTCCTGATGCCATTTGGTCTGAGTCTCCTCCTGCATGTGCTGGGTTGCATCTTCAAGATCCGTCGATGACTCATTGTCAGAGTCATGGGTGTTCAATTCTAGGGGGGTAGGGTCTTGAGGAGCCTCTGGGGGTAGCTCCTTATCTAGCTCCTCTTGACTCACTAGTCTCCTGGCCAATCTTGCACAATCACGTCCAAATATTCCGTGGTGATATTGTAAGGAAATGGTAGCCACTACTGATCAAGGTCCCACGTGGCCTGAATATGAATGGAGTGGGGTCCAATAGCCAATCTAAGGATCCCATGATGTTTGGCCACGGCGTAGGGAGAAAGTCTTGGAACAACAACGACGACCACCTGCAATGCTTCCCAATAGATACATAAATGAATAGCACATTCTGTTTGGCGACTGGGTTCTTCAACCCACCATAGGTTCTGATAGTGAGCACCATGGAAAATATTGACTTCCTCAATCGCCATTGGTTGGTAGTCATCTGGTTCAATCTAAGCCACAAGAGCAATGAGAATCAAAATCCAAGTATAAGAAAAAGGCCACCTCATTTGAGTAGCAAGCGCATCTTTGAGAAATTGATTCAACAAAAATAAAGACAAATTCATTTGTACCTCCTTGACACATTTCTAGGAATAGGAAAAAACACTTGAATTGCATTGGATAGGGTTATTTCCACGAACAACCTTCTGGCCAAAATTCTTGTGCCAATGTGCACCATCTGGAAATTGATACTGTTAATACGATAAGCAGGACCATCCCGTTGTAACCTGAAGCATTCCCTCAGTTGCTTCGCAAGTCACTTATTGATATCTCTTCCATGAATATATTGTACCGGGTCCTCCCCAACATTAGGAAAACCAATAATACTTGCAATCAAGTCAATGGTGATAGGGATCAACATATTCAGCCAAAGCATCCTTCCATGGAAACACGCCAACAATTGCTTCTGACCTGCATGTGCTTCATTCAAACGGCCAAAATGGGGCATATTGATGAGCCCCAATAACCCAGAATTTTCTAATCCACTAGCTGATGGTTTCATAATTCGCTTAATACAGCCACCAGGTGCCATATGGATAGATTCATAAGGGTTGTCCTGAACATATTTAAGTAGGAGTAGGTCGTGATCATCAAATTTGATCCTGTTCAATGCAAGGATGATGTCGACTGAGCAGGTCATCCCTTTCGGCAACACTGGTAACTTGGGTAGGTACTTCTGATTCTTCGACATCTATCGTGGCTTGGCTCCTAGACACGTAGGAGCGACATATCCAAATATATCATTTTTTGAGACACCCTGAGGTGTTGCGGACTCAATATCTCCTTAGCTCGATGCCCCAGTTTGTGCAGTGCCTTCTCTATGCACCTTTGTAGATGTGTGAATTTGTCTCTTCTCTAGTGGCGTAGGACTGGGTCTTTGCATCTGCCGCTTCCATTTCAGAATGGATGATGAACCCATTGGCATACTCATGACTTCCTCTTCCACGGCTATGGGCTGAATGCAGGACTCATACTTAATCGAAATTTCAATAGCGTCAAGGCTTCTCAACATCCCTTACTCATCAAATCCTGAAAAGACTCTCAACAGCTTGAACTATACTGCACTCAACACTCTTCTCAATAATTGTACAGAATTCACCTTCTATCTCTGCTCTTCGCAACTAAATAATTCCATTTGATGCATCTCACGTGGTGTTTTATAGCCACTGCCAATTCAAAATCCATCATTACCAAATCTAGCTTCATCATTATTTCCAAATCAGGTATTAATGATGCCAAATCCACTAGCGATATTATGCTTCTAATGGTCGGATCACCCATTAATGTGGGTCACTTCAACAAGCACTGCTAGCCAACTATTTTAACTACCTGCATTCATTACTTGATTTGACCACCCCACAGCCCGAAAACTATGGGAAAGGATCAATCAAATACCACTAACAATTGTAACCTTGTACAACCTCTCCCTCAGGGGTCTTCTTGTGCTGCTAAACTAAAAATCATTTTTTTCCATACTTCAGGTGGTGTGCATCGTTGGCCCCATTCTATACGGATTCAAGCGACTTCCATTGATGAGTTTCGGTAACATTGCACCATCTAACTGTTGTAACTAAACTGCACTGCCAGATATAATGGACTGAACAAGATAGGGACCTAACCAGTGCGTTTGTAACTTACCCAGATGCCTAATAAAATTACTATCATATAACAACACCAAATATCCTGTTGCAAACTATTTATGCTTAATATGGCGATCATGCCATGCCTTTTATAGATCCTTTGCAACATGTTGGTGGAATCCTGTGATGAAATGATCTTCTTCAAGCTAAATCAACTACGCAACATGTTCCTCTAATGCTATTGCATCATCCATACCCATCGCTGCGGCAATGTGCAAGCTGGGAATAATATACTCCATAGGAATGATGGCCTCTTGCCCATAAACCAACTTAAATGGTGTCTGACCTGTTAGCCATTTGCAAGTAGTGCGATAGGCCCATAAAACTATGGGAATTTTTAAATCCCAATCATCGCGGTTAACATTACATACCTTGGTTAGCGTTGTCTCCAAAATTTTGTTAAATGCCTCAACGGTACCATTTTCCTGCAGATGGTAGGGTGTACTCTTCTTATGTTGTATCTGGAGCTCTTCAGTTAGTGTTTTTTTTGTCTGGTTGACAAATTGATTGCCCTGGTCACTCATCAGGATTCTAGGAGACCCAAATCACATCACAATGTTCTCAAAAATAAACCGAGTTGTCGTCACAGCTATAGAATTAATGACTGGTGCAGCCTATGCCCACCGAGTTAGGTGGTCAGTTGCAGTGATGATATAGAGGGCGCCAGTGTGCTTACCTGACGGATTTATAGGACCCACAAAGTCGACAACCCATTTATCAAATGGTTGCAGAGTCACCTGCAGCACTAGCAGCATCTCATCCCTATATGATGGCTTACCAACCCTTTGGTAGACATCATAGCTCCTTGCATAGTTTGCAGCATCATTATGCAATGTGGGCCACCATATCCCAACATGCAATACTTTTCATGTAGTAGTGTGGCCTCCATAGTGACCTCCTGCGATTCCTGCATGCGCTTGTTGGGATGTGTATTTTAAGAGTTTCTAGTTTTGGATAACTCCGCAGTTTTTGTAAGTTTGTAAGCGGAGTTATGGTTCAAAATAGTCTTAGGGGTGTCGGGGTTAAGTTAAAGCTTTCTTATTATAATAAACCCATGGTTTATGTCCAGGGTTTAGGGTTCGGGGTGCCCATGGGTTAAGCCCAGGGTTTTGTAATAGTGCGCTATATAAATAGGCACTCTTGTAAAGAAAGAAGGTTAGGCTTTTTGTGTATGAGGAATTGCTGCGAAGCTACGGCTATTTTGTAAGGAAAAGGTTAAGTCCCAGCTGTGTGCGTGGACGACCTCTGCAGCTGTGTGTGCAGAGGGAATTTTGTAAGAGGTTAAGAAGATCTGCAGCTGTGTGCACAGAGGCCTGCTGCTGTGTGCACGGATTTTAAGGACAAGAAGAGATCTGCAGCTGAGTGTGCAGATCAAAACTGTGATTTTGTAGCAAGTTGAATAAAACACAGTTCTGTGGACGTAACCCCTACACTGGGGGTGAACCACGTTATATCTGGTGTTGTGGTTCTTGTGATTGTGTCTGTTTTTGTTTATCTTTCTTGCATTAATAGCTAGATATATCTGATAAATAAGATTACTGCTAATAAATAGCTTCGCTGTGAATTCCCAGTAAAGGGTTGAGCAAGTCACTTTGTGTTTATTTATATGCAAGCTATATATACTAGTCGAAGCTCTGTGTTGATTGGATATAGGCAGTTAGAGGCTAAAGGTACAGTAATATCCCTCTTCTGCTTGCATAAACCTGATTCTGCGGCATCCCATAGCTGTTTCGGGTGAGACTGCAACCTGCGCGCAGGTTGTTGCCAAAAGGGCCAACACTGTGGGTCTTTTGTTGGTGCGAAGCAAAAGGTTTAAACCCCGGTTTGCCCTATTGCCCAACAAATTGGTTATGTTTCCGGTTGAACTCAGTATCTGCTCAAGAGGGGTTTACGTGTACCACGAGGGCTATGTTCTGGAGGCCCTCCGTGAAGGAAATAGGTGATTGGCTTGATGAGACTTATCTAAAATTCGTTGCACAAAAGAATACAGATCCACATCGCAGTGCACACGACTTTTTACAAAGGTATGTTTTTGCTGATGTTTATGAGAATTTTTTTTGTACTATCCACATAGAGTTGCACTAGTGGTTATCCAGGTTAGCAGAGCGAAGGATGAATTTCCAAGTTTGTCTGTTTCCTTCTTGGACCCCCGCACGAGTTAATCTTGTGAAACACGTGAACAATGAGATATCCCGCGCTGTTGATTTCTGGATGACGCGCACGTTGGAAGCCTTCATGACGGAGGTTGCCATTGACACAAGTACCTCCTTCAGTGAAGCTGAACGGCAGTTCTTCAAAGGCCCAAGGGGTAAGTTTTTGAATTCTTTTAGTTTGAGCATTAAGTTACTTTTAGCTGAAAAAGATATATTGCTTTTCGAATCTGACTGTTAGTTAGTAATACTAACCTATGGTTGCAAGCGATACTACCTTCGACGAGCAAAGTGGTTTGCTACGAAGTGGAAAAAGGTATAAGCGAAATTTTGAGTCCTATACCCTTGGTCAGGATACCGAGACTACCCCTGTCAGCCCCGCCGATTCCGACACCGAAGAAAACCCTTCTGTTAGCCATCCTTCGTTAACACCGCAGCATAGACCTGTTATCCCTGAGACTCCATCGCCGTCGACAAGTAACCCTAGCACGAACATCCCCAGTGTAGGGCAGTCTACCCCAGTCAGTTCTTCCCCGCCTACCTCGAGTCCCCCTCCAATCCCCCCTAGATCAGCTATGGCCCACATGACTGATGACATTAAGCTTCCTATTTTCAAAGGAACTGGGTCAAAGGATCCTGAACAGTTTTGGTTTTTATGTGAAGCAGTGTGGAATGCTAAGACCATTACAAATCCGACTGTACGAACCGCGCAGCTCATTACTTCTTTCAGGGATCGGGATTTGAATTGGTTCATGAAATTCTCCAGTACTCAGACTCCTGCCTTAGATGATATTAAAGCAGCAATGATCAAAGTGTTTAAGAATCCCAAATCAGAGTCGCAGTGTATCACTGAATTGAAAGAGATTCAGCAGCGACGCGGTGAATCAGTATGGGACTTTGACCAAAGATTCAAAGTTCTACTAGACCAAGTCAGTTTCACTATTGGTCCTGTGCAACACAAAGAATGGTTCATTGCAGCATTGTTACCGCATATCAGAACTCCACTCATGCAACAGAAGGTTGCTGACCAACAAGAGGCTCTGGAAATAGCGATGAAGCTTGAGACTGCCCCTGTCGGCGATAATTCTGGTATTGCTCAAATCCAAGCGCAGTTGGCAGCGATGGCCTTGGAGCTTTGTGATATGAAGAAAGGAAAAGCTGGTCGCGAGGAGGTTTGGTGTACACAATGTCGGACAGAAGGTCACGACAGGGACTAATGTCCTGTGGCCAGAAATTACCTGAATACGGGTGCGCCCAACCCATTCAACCCCGCCATTCTATATTGTGAGATATGTCGCACAACAGGCCAACATCGGCCTGAAAACTTCCAGCTTCTCCAGAGGTATGTAAAAATTCCCAAGAACCCTTATTGCCAGTTTTGTAAGTCAGTGGGGCATAATGAAGAGGAGTGCCGCTATGACCTCATGAGAGAGCGCACCTATGACGCCTACCGGGTGCAAAATGAGGGCCAGAGTAATGATGGCTATGGATACCGGGGTGGTACTTTCGGTAGAGGTGCTTTTGAAGGTCAGGGTCGTGGCAGTATGGCAGGAAGAGGCAGAGGACGGATGGTGTGTTACAACTGTAACCAAGCTGGGCATCTAGCTAGGGACTGTCGAAACCCCACTACGACATGTCGGTATTGCCGCGCGGTAGATCATGTGATTGAGCAGTGCCCCCAGCTGATAGCTAAAATTCAGGAAAGAAATAGTGGCCCTACCCAGAATATTTAGCTGATTTCTGTCGAACAGAGACCGGCCCCAGCCATCAATGTGGTTATGCGGAGTGGAGCTACGATGTACACACAGCCTACCGAGCAACAGTCTGCCAAGGTGTGGGTCCGTAAATTCCCCAAGAAAACTCCAGTGCTTGATAATGAAAGTGACCAAGGGACAGTCATGAAGGCCAAGCGCATTTCTGTTGATCCTGACATAGCCATAGTACACATGCCGCAACATCCACAGGAGTCGCAGCTGCAAGATGCTTCGACGGATGAAGTAAGTACATTGCCCTCCTTTTTACAGAGCTGTATGAAACTCTTGAGGAATCAGAAATCTTTAAAGGAGTTGCAAAAATTTCTTGCTATCTATGAACCTCATAGAAGAGCTAATACAGAGAAAACTGTTAATTGTGTCCAGAGAACTGGGAGGGAAATGAGATTGAATGTCCAGATAGGGGAGTATGATATGACCGATGTCATTTTGAATTTAGGATCAGAAGTCAATGTCCTCACCAAGCAAACCTGGGAGCAGATGGGCAAACCTGCCCTTGCTTGGTCCCCTATCCAGTTGAGGTTAGCCAATCAGCAAAGGATTGTGCCCCTAGGAAGATTTCCTAGAGTTCCAATAGATATTGATGGGGTCAACACTTTGGCGTATTTTGAAGTTATTGAGATTGTTGATGACAGTAATCCCTATCCAGCCCTGTTAGGAATTGAATGGGAAATGGAAAATGCTGCAGTTATTGATCTTAAGAGGAGACAAGTGACCTTCGAAGGAAGGGGTTTGAGAGTTATAATACCCCTAGACCTGTCCCAAGGAGAACGATACAAATAACCACTCAGGAATGAAGATCCGGATGTGCTGGATCATATCTCTAATATCGTCGCGGAGGAAGATGATTACGAGGAATCTCTTGCAGAGGATTGGGAGTTTAGTAGCTATTGTATGACGGACTCCGAGGATGGCTTAGAAAGTTGGAAGAACCGATTGTCTGAGTTACATGGACATAGATGCACTAGAATTACAAAGTCCCTCAGACACCTCAGTTCGCAGACAAGAACGTTTTGTGCTTTTGATGCTTCGACAGCCCTAGGGGCATCTACTATGCCATTATCAGAGCAGACACTGGCGCCACATCAACTCCCAACCTTGGATTCAGCCCTTCGAGTCACCACATACAGAAGGTGGATTTCCCATCACAAGTACCTTCTTAGTTGGGAAACTGGCCTGACCCCCCTTCACCTGAAATTTGGGGATCAGCACCAGAGGCTGTGCAGCAGGTTCAATGCGCAGCATAGGCCGCAGAAACACTTAGAGTATTTCTATGGAGCATGGAAACTTCGATCTATCTATCTCCAGGAACCTATAGCCGAACACCGGTAGATAGAGGTCGGGCCTCGGCACGCTAATATGGTTAGTACTACTGAAATAGCCCAATCCTGCCCTCGCCGGATGGCACTAAATGCTAAGAGAGCGAAGTTCACAGTTTGGTCGCAGAGCTTGCCAATATATGCCGAAGGTCAGTATTATTATGAAGGTCCCTTTTGTGATGCAGCTGTGGCACTGGTTGTGTCGCAGCATAACAGCCGACCATTGGAACACTGCCAATTTGGCGGCACCGGCACTTTCATTGCCTTAATTGCCTGTCCTAAGGATAACCGCCGAAATCTAGAGCCGTGGAAGCGGGATTCTTGTCAGATTTTGTGCCTTCAATGCACATTTATGACCGATGGGATCAATGGATTGTATGAGAAGCCACCCAGGCATGGGGAATTCACATTCTGCAGTTTCACAATTGAACCCATGTCCGCTGATCAGGAACTTCACAACTTGTTGAGAGAATTTGAACAGACAGGCTTGCTGAACATTTTCCACTCTCCACCTACGCCTGCAGCACGGGAGGAGACCCTACCTGCACCGACTCCACCAATGCAAACACGGTCTTCCAGGAAACAGTTCAAGCCAGAAGTGCGCTCTAAGCGGAACGAAGACCGCCACAAGGAATCTGGGCAAACATCGAAGGACCCCGCAATGGATCCGCATGGTTCAGTAGAAACCCCAAGTGAAGGAGAGGAGAATATTGCACCGCGCCGGCTGCCATATGTCCCACCTCTGCGACCAGGAGTTAAACCACCTCGGTGAAACAAACAGTTTACGATACACACCCCTTCACTGCCCCCGAGTGTACAGTTGGTTGGAATCATGACAGGAAAGATAGACCAACTTAAGTATGCCGACCATGATACCAGTGATCGTGGTAAGTTCCCACAGTTCGCACCAGAAAAGTATTTGCACTCTATCAAGTACGATGAGACTGGAGCAACACTACTCGAGGTCAAACGGTGGGCTGCCGGCTTGGATCAAGCTGGTCTGCTGAAGATGCTTGACGTTCCTCATTTTGGTCGTGGTGCACAGGTGACCATAGCTATCAAGTAGCTGCTAGCTCTAGTTCATGATGGCCACCTATGGATAGGTGACAAGAAAATTCCCATTAATGGTGAGCTCATTCACAGAATCACGGGCTTACCAATAGCAGGGCCTGATCCAGTGACGGAATTTCCCTCGAATCATGAGGACACGAAGCTTGTGCAAACTATGAAGGAACGCTTTAGCCTAACGAAGGGAAAACGCGGGTATCACACCTCCACAATTCAGGAACACCCCATTCACTTTGTAGCTGAGCTCTTAGCATGCAAAGTCATACAGAAGTGGAGACCTACTGAAGTACCTGCCCCAGTCATCAGAATCTCCATGAACTGCGCCGAAGGTTATAGCTACAACTGGGCAGCGTATGTTGCGAGAGAATTCCTGGAAGATGCTCGCGACGCACAGGAGAAAGGTAGAGCCTTCCATTACTCATGGTTACTCATCCTCATCACACTCGTAGGATGGCAAGAACCTATTGAGGCACAGCTCCCTGATGCCCCAGAGCACATGTCTGGCGCAGTCAGGTACGCATCGATGTGGGTATCACTGGATAAAGCACATCAACAAATGACAAATTATGTTTTTGCCTTTTATATGATGAATATCCAGTATGAGATCGCAAAAAGCCCGTGGCTCATTCATGAGTTATTCTCCCATTATGAAGGCATAGCCACCTTCCGCACCGACATGCATTATACTTTCATCCAGGCTCGCACAAATAAAAAGTATCAATGGTTCAAGCTACCCTATGTAGTCACCGAGGGTGATATCCGGGCAGTAGTTCAGAACTGGCCGACTGAATGGATGAAAGATGTAGGAAAGAAACCTCACATTCCGGTCCCCATAGTTACCAATACGGGCGTAGGTACTAGTTTCCAGCAGCAGCAAGTTCCCTTGGAAGATAGCGAAGAACAGACGGAGTCATAGCAGAATGATAGCAGCCAGGGTGGAGGAGTCGAAACAGACAAAGACGAACGACAGGATTCGGTCAAAATTACTCCAAATCCTAATAGGTCGGAGAAGCACAAGACACCAAAAGTAGAGGAAGTAAACAAGCCACAGTCCCGCAAGAAAGTGAAGGCGTCAAAGGATAAGAATATCAAAGACACACCCGGTTTGACAAGCGAAGAGCTTGATGTGGCTTTGTCAAAGTCCACAAAAGTCCTTACTAAAAAGTGGTCAGAATTTT
This sequence comes from Pseudotsuga menziesii, assembly GCA_001517045.1. NCBI lineage: Eukaryota > Viridiplantae > Streptophyta > Pinopsida > Pinales > Pinaceae > Pseudotsuga > Pseudotsuga menziesii. The sequence goes on along the minus strand of LPNX010883926.1, from coordinate 121,360 downwards.
CCGCTGTACACTTGGATGTCATCCACGGTGTCGCAAAGAACATATCGGAGCTGAAGGACTTAGCAGCACAGTCGGTGACTGGCACTGTCGCCAGCAGTACCCCGGTAAGTATACAGCCCGACTTAAGGGAATGGCCGGCTCGAGAAAAAAAGGGCCAAGTCTCTACCGCTGCCCTCATCATAACTGATGCAGAGATGAGCATGACAGTAGGCATCGATTACACCAAAATGTCCATGATGGAACTACAGCTGTGCCAGTCCGCTATTACAAAAGAAATCCAGGCACGAGCTCATTACTCACAAAAGCAGTTGGACGATACCACGAAGCAGAATGATAGCCTCGTAGCACAGCTGGAAGCAGCAGAACAGTGAAAGAGAGATGCAGAATGTAAGCGGATTACACTGGTCTGACTTTTGGATGAAGCATGTCGAAGCCTTCCTGACTTCGACGTGCAGCTGGTAGAAGAGCCAGAGCAATGACTAGGCAGGATGAAAGATTATGCACAGCAGTCCCAAAGTGAAATTGAGAAGCTCAAAGCAGAACATGAAACTCAAATCGTGGACCTTCAACTTCGCATCCTTCCAGGAAGTCCACCTGAGGTCAAAGAGCAGCGCCGTGCAGAAATTCAGGCATCAGCAGCGAAAATTTCAGATATTGTGGGCAGCACAGCAAATTTGCTTAGAGACAATGTCGAGGCTTGGACAACTCTTCAGAAACACCCAGAACTAGGACAGCTACAAGAAACTATCAAGCAGTGACAGGAAGAATTGGATACAGTTAAAATGGAAACTAAGACTTTACCACCCATGGAGAAAATGCTTAAAGTAAAGTGTAGCAAGGAGCTTCAACAGCAAATTGAATCGTGCAGGATGAAAGTGACAGAGTTGGAAAACTCTATACAGCCACTTGTTAGTAAAGCTTGGGAACTAAGTACTACTGTGGATAACCACTTAAAAATTCTGAAGACATATGTTGCAGTCGCACAGGAAAAATCCCATGAAGTATCATCCGCAACCCTGCAAGAGTTGGTAGACAAGGAGAAAGCAGCTGATGACATCATGCACAATCTCAATACTTAGTTCGCCACCTTTGTAAAGAAGCTTCCCTCGCCAGCAGACTACCAGAGTGTCCCGGGACAGGCCACTAGTGAGTCTTAGGGGCCTGTTGGGATGTGTATTTTAAGAGTTTCTAGTTTTGGATAACTCCGCAGTTTTTGTAAGTTTGTAAGCGGAGTTATGGTTCAAAATAGTCTTAGGGGTGTCAGGGTTATGTTAAATATTTCTTATTGTAATAAACCCATGGTTTATGTCCAGGGTTTAGGGTTCGGGGTGCCCATGGTTTAAGCCCAGGGTTTTGTAATAGTGCGCTATATAAATAGGCACTCCTGTAAAGAAAGAAGGTTAGGATTTTTGTGTATAAGGAATTGCTGCGAAGCTACGACTATTTTGTAAGGAAAAGGTTAAGTACCAGCTGTGTGCGTGGAAGACCTCTGCAGCTGTGTGCGTAGATCAGAACTATGATTTTGTAGCAAGTTGAATAAAACAAAGTTCTGTGGATGTAACCCCTACACTGGGGGTGAACCACGTTATATCTGGTGTTGTGGTTTTTGTGATTATCTCTGTTTTTGTTTATCTTTCTTGCATTAATAGCTAGATATATCTGATAAATAATATCACTGCTAATAAATAGCTTCGCTGCGAATTCACAGTAAAGGGTTGAGCAAGTCACTTTGTGTTTATTTATATGCAAGCTATATATACTAGTCGAAGCTCTGTGTTGATTGGATATAGGCTGTTAGAGGCTAAAGGTACAGTAATATCCCTCTTCTACATGCAGAAACCTGATTCTGTGGCATCCCATAGCTGTTTTGGGTGAGACTGCAACCTGCGCACAGGTTGTTGCCGAAAGGGCCAACACTGTGGGTCTTTTGTTGGTGCGAAGCAAAAGGTTTAAACCCAGGTCTACCCTATTTCCTGATAGCATTGCTTCTAGAACGGGACCCTGCTCATGCGATAAGACGCACCGTCGCAATATTTCATCCGGTCCAATTTTATATAGCTATACAGCAATTAGTTGAAAATCATAGGCTTTTACGAGTAGCTACTTCTTTTGGATAATCCACATGTCTACTGGGGTGACACCAATAGACAAAAACTAAACAATTGGTGCATAGTGATCATCTGCAACTTCAATTTGGAACAATTGTGCATCTGACAAGCCATCATCAATATTGGTTGGTTCTTCAGCATTCTCAACATGTGATAGATGATCCGGGCCAGCATTCAACCATCTTGGATTTACCACTATTTCAAAATCAAACTCTTGGAAGAAAAGCAACCACCTACAGATTCTGCCCCCCAACAGAGGCTTATTGACTAGGTATTGCAAAGTAGAACGATCAGTGAACATCTTGAAATGTCCTCCCAACAAGTAGTTCCTAAATGTTTGCAGAGCATAAACCATCACCAGGCCTTCCCTTTCAGTCATGGTATAATTTCATTCGGCAAATGATAAATTTCTATTGGCATATGCTATTGGATGATCCAAGTTGCCTTCACCTAGTTGCGCAAGAACAACCCCTAGTGCAGTAGAAGAGGAATCAACATGCAAATGGAATTCTTTATTCCAATCAAGAAAAAAAAAATTTGGTGTAGAGGTCATGTTGGCCTTCAGGGTGTCGAAGCTTCCTTGACATTCCAGATTCCATTCAAATGCATCATCTTTATTTAACAACTTTTCCATGGGAGCAGTAATCGAAATGTATCCCCCGATAAACTTGCGATAGTAGCCTATATGTCCTAGTGTTGCTCAAAGCATCTTTACATTCGTTGGTGGTGGTAAACTGAGGATCAACGCAATCTTCACCGGATCTACCAACAGACCTTCTTTGCATACGATGTGCCCAATTAGTATGCCAAAGGGTGCACAGAAAATACATTGTTTTTTAATTCAATGCAATGTGATGATGTCTACATCATTCCAGCATAAATATTTGATTGTCTAGATGGTCTTTAACCAAGCCATCGATGGTCTAGTCATCCATATATACCTGTAGGAATTTTTGAATAAAATATTTAAATACAACGATGACTACGTGGGAGAATACAACATGTGCATTCTTCAACCCAAATGGCATGACAGTATATTGGAAACAACCTCACTTAGTGACAAATGTATTCTTATGGCAATCCTCCTTCACAATCCGGATCTGGTGGTATCCCAAAAATCCATCTGTGAAGGAATACACCTCCTGGCTGCCTATACCTTCCAGGACTTCATCTATGAAAGGGGTCAGGAATGGATCATGTACACATGCATCATTCAACTTTCTCAGATCGACACAAATGCAGATCTAACCAGTCTTCTTATCTTGGACCACCATCGGGCTTATCCACTTTGATTCTTCTATAGATTCAATGATCCCAACATCGAGCATCCTATCGATCTCAGATTTCACGTGATCCTTGTATCACGCCTTCAGTCTATATGGCCTCTAGCATACTGGTTTTGCATATGTCTTGAGTGGAATCTTCATTTCCCCCAAGTCACCAAGGATTCCCTTAATTTATGAAAATTGTGTTGGGAAAAGGTCATGGAATTTGTGCAGTAGATCTGTGACTTTGGCAATCGTCTCTTCACCCCAATAGTCTCTGACATTAGAAAATTTCAAATTTTCTACTGACCCAATGTTAACTTTCTGAATCCTCAGTGGCTGGTTCATCGAATCTATCGGTATGCCAGGAACTGCGACACCACAGCTTCCTTCAAACTATGGAATATTAACATTCTGCATCTTGTCATCGTCTTTAGGTTCCCCAGACAAGTTTTAGCACATCATCACGGATTGGATGGAGAAATTTGCATGAGGATCAACAGGGTATGCAACAGGGATGACTTTTAGTACTACGTCACGGATAATGTGCAAAGTGTTACATACCTTGGGGTTGGCGTCCTGGAAGCTAAACGTTTGCACACAACAGACTTACAACTCCTCCCAAGTGGTAATGTTTTTACACAATTCTGCTACCACATACCAGGATCTTGGCATCTCTTCTAGAGTATGAACAAAAGCGTGAACCCACTCATCTCTAGGCCGCAATGTCCATAACCTATGACACTCATTTAAATTACTGGTGAGGTCATCTCATCCATCATATCTCCTAGCATGATAGACCTCTATATCACCAAAATTGACCATCATCAACCCGTGGCACTACTCCCAGTCATGGATCGTCTATTTGTGTGTTTCCCACCATTGACCCGGAATAGCCTTCAGTCCTTATGCTTTGTGGTTCAAGCACTTTACCTTTAAATTATTGAAAGAAATCAGATAGTCTCAGTAGTCCTTCATAAATGGGAAACTCGACAGTCTCAGTCACAACATGTCGGAGAGACTGTGTAATCAACCATTCTGCCAATTTTCTAGAGCATCGTCAGATTCAGAAGACACAGAACTTGCACTGTGCCATCCAAGTTCACCATTGACAGTAGGTTGGATATAGTCCTCAGAGATGTTATAAGCATGATCCCATCTTCTCCCAACTTCCTCCTTTACAGGTTCGATATATTGTTATCCTTCCTGAGGGTCTATAGGAGAAATGACCCTAGCATCCTAGTTTTCAAATGTCATAACACCTTTTTTGAAGTTGATAACTACCATGATATCATTAGCCCATCCAATTCCTATCAGCGTAGGATAGTAACCACCATCTCCTACAACTTCTATCACATCGAATTCAACATGTTTCTTCATACCTTCAATGTCAACAACCAAATTTGAAACACGACCAATGGGTTGAACCTTCTCCTGGTTGGCTAAACGCAGCTGTACCGGTGACCATCTTAACATTGGATTTCCCATCAATAACCAGGTTTGATTTGTCAGGATGTTTACATTTGATCCAAGGTCTAGAATGACCGAGTCAACCTCATAATCCCCAATTTGGACATTCATCCTTGGATCCTTGTCGTTCTTCCTTTTTTGTAGGGAATTTACATTAGAGTTCTTCACTATTTAATCCGGGCGGTGCAATAATGCCTCAAGCTCGACAAGGGTGTCTGATTCCCTTGCCAATGATAGAAAATTCTCAAATAAATTGCGCAGGGTACCATACTGTCGCGATGGTCCTGCCTCTACAGATGGATCAAAATCAAATGGCATATCAACAATTGGTAACTTATGTGGATTTCTCCCGATTTCATTCTTTGCATCGAAGAAGGTATCAAATGCGACCTTATACCGATTTTGTTCTATGTCATAATATCAAATGTGACCTTATTATTATCAGTGAGACAAACTTGTAGCCGTGGTCCATCATCTCCAGTTATCGCACCAGTGTGAGTGACAATCCCAACATCGACATCCTTCATTCGCGGCTCGGCCTGGAAAGTGGCAACTATCGATCCCTGGTTCAAAGGCAGGTTCTGATTCAATAGTTGATTCATCGGTTGGTTTTGTGATTGAGACAAGTTTTGAGTCTGATTCTGTGGTGGAACCTGGTTCTGCATTATCGGTTGGTTCTGTATTTGGAATGTAGGCTGATTCTGATTCTGTGCATTCTGTAACTAAGGAATTTGTCCTACCTACCATTTTGCAATCAACAGAGGGAAAATTTCATCATTATGGTCACTAGCTGGACAATATGTGGACTATGCATGAGGGAAATCCCTCTGGTAATACCCAAATACCCCACAGATGCAGCACTAGACAAATTCGCCACCTCATCCTCCTCCATGGCCAAATCCTCCTCCTTGACCCCGTAACCACCTGTGAAATCCTTCTCAGACTCCTCCTTGCTGAAACTGTGGTTGGGCCATTTATTTCTATGGTGAGTTAGGTTGCTACTAGACATATTCCATGGCTTGAACATATCACAGCTGATTATACTATGGTCATGGTGCCTAGTCATACTATGGCTATACCACCGTCTACGGCTATGGCACAAACTACGGCTGTGCCATAAAATATTGCTGTGGTTGCGTAGGGACAAACTGCAATGGAGCCGGTGGTGAACATGGTATCTATGCTATTGGTTGTACTACTTGTGACTGTGGTTGCACTGTCTGGGGGTCCTCTCCTTTCACAAAGTATGAATCATAGATCCTTTCCAGGAGAAAATCATAAGCGTGATAGTTTTTGTCATCATGTCCAACCGACCGACAAAATGTATAGTACAAACTTTTTGCCTTGGTAACCATCTTCTGCATATTTCACAATTCTTGTGTTGATTCCCATAGACCTCGAAGATGTGACACCATGGTGCGCTACCACCACTCAATGCATTAAAGGCTCCTAACATCAAATAGTTCTTAAATGTTGGACAGGTATCCTTGGTATGTCCACTTGCATGGAAACAGGTGCACCAAAGATTGTCATGATCTTCCTTAGCCTTTTTGACATCTTGGAATTGCAACGTTAAATTGGCCAACCGTGCTTGATTTTGATTCATTCCAATAGCGGTTTCCCCTACTAGCGATGCCTCGAATTTCATCGCGGTCTCTAGAGCCTCGCTTTGCATCACAATCTTTTGTTGCATTAACCATTTCCAGATATGCGGGACAAGCACCATGATAAACCATTATTTATGCTGAACATCGCTCATCTGAAAACTAACCCGAGCCATCAATGTCTTAAATCGCTAATCAAAATCCCAAATCCTCTCATTGGGGAGTTGTTTAATCTCTTTTAATTCAGTGATATATTGAGATTCATACTTTGGCTTCTTAAATTCCTCAAGTATCCCTGTTTTGATCTCTTCCAATGTTTTTGCAGTACCTCCCTGAGGCACCCATGTGAATCTCATAAACCATTCCAATGCGTGGCCCCTCAAAGTGGTAGCTAGTAGAATTTTATTGACATCATCATCAATAGTTTGTCGAGTAGTCCAGATCGCTTCACATATGAACCAGTACTACTCTGAATCGTTGGTGCCATTTTCATTGAATATGGGCAACTTCATTTCATCTCCCGCCATTCTGGACCTTCTTCCCCCTACTGGTGCTTTATTACTAGACTGTTGTTGACACATTGGGAAAGTCAACATAGAATGTGCATTCCTTCCTTGTGGTGGAGTAGTGCGTAGAGGAGTAGACACGTTACTATTGGGTTCGAGCCTGTCTTTGTTATAGCTGATTTTACCACTCCAGGTGAATCACACTTGTATGGCCTTTCCCCTATCCCTCTGCAGACTCCTTAGACCCCTTGGACCATTTTTTGTCCTTTGATGTTTCCTTGACCATCCCTAAAAACATGTGAAAATCCATATACGTGACTTTTAAACCCCTAATTGCGTATATATGCGGGTTTGACCACTAAAACCGCGTACATCGGGATGTGTACAAAATCCAAATCCTTTTGGAGTTTTCCTTGACATGGATCGGAATCACTTGACTCCTAGCCTTCCTTATGCCTTGAGATCACTCGGATTCGACCTTTCATTACCCCTTTGAAAAGCTATATAAGGAACTCTATGGTACATTGAAGGCATATGAGAGAATTGAGAGCAAAGAAACTATAGTCCATTGTTTCTTGAACTTATGCTCGAGTCTGCATCCCTTTGTCCCTTGGAGCACTTTTGTGTTCTTCCCAAGCTTGCCTTTTGCTTGTGAGCTTGCTATCGAGAGATGGAGGATTGAGGTGGTGGAGGCCCAAGTGGGGGATTCAGTTTCTCCGATTCGCAGACGTGCCGAAAAAGGTTGTATCCATTGTAATCTTTGATTTTATATTAATAGAAATATCTTTTCCTGTCTAATAATGTATGTTTGAATGAATATTTTATCCATGGAATGTTTTCAAATGCTTATACATTGTTCATTATATATGCTAGAATAGATCTAACACCAATATATATAGTATGCTTGTATTGTTTACTTGTTGTTGAGGAAGTAATCTATCAATTCAAGCTGAAGTTGGAAAGCTCAACGGGGATCTACTTCAACCATCTGGAATAAGGTACGAGGTCTGATCCTTTAGTGTTAGATGTTTAATTTCTATTGCATATTGGAAAGGATTGATTTATGGAGTCAAGCTGTCTGTTGTGGTACCCCAAGCCATAGGAATTTCTCTCCATAGTAGAATTGGCGACTCCACTGGGGAGTTCCTAGTAGTTATCCTTTGGGGGTTTTCTATCGACATTCAATGACATTGAATTGCTCTTTCTCTCTTGTTTCTGTGTCGGGTCTAGGGGCATGTTTGCCTAGTAGTGTCTGATTGGTGTGAAGTTTGTCTCAGTGTGTCTATTTTCCTTGATTTTGATGCACCTTTCTTCCTGTACGCAATTTTTGAACTCACAGTCACGTATACACGTGGGTTTCTCTGCTATTTCCATGTATACATGTGGGTTTACTAGTCGCATATGCCCTTAGTTTTTCATTTTAGATGAAGGTAAATGGTTGCTGGGTGAAGTTTGATGATTGCTGAGTCTCCTTTGACACTACTAGAGTCTGTATACACCTCTGTTTCTGACCAGAGACGTTTTTTTAGGGTAAATTTATTTTCTAAGAATGTTCTTGTCATTGCATTTTTTATTTTTTGTTTTGGGATTAGTGCATTAGATTTCTTTTACCTTAGTGCTTTGCTTGAGTACTGCTGCAGTGTGATTGCAGAGTCCGGGGGTTGTAGAATCATTCTTTTGCTTTTTATATCTCATTTAATTTCAAAAAATCCAAAAATATTTGCTTATCATCATGCATTTCATTTTTCATTTTGCATAGTACTTGCACTAGATTTGCTTTGGAGTATTAGTCAGGATTTCATATAGGAAATATTGCATTTATCATTTGGAGAAAATTGTGCATTTCACGTAGTAGCATACCCTATTTTCATGGACACAATGCATTTGCATTGATTATTAGGTGTGCATTTTACTTCATGTTGTGTCATAACACCATTAGTTGCACGGCCAATTAAAATGAACTACACTATTTTACTTGATAGCGTTCACCAACAAGATTAGGTTTTATGGTCTTGGAATAGTTCATTGAGAGTAAATTCTCCAAGACCACTAAACAACAACATGTATGTGTCTGTCCATGTGAGTGTGTCAAATCCTTGGTATAACCAATGTTTCTCAGGATCCTCCTCTCAAAAGGGAGTTAAGCATGAGGCAGTGTGAGCGGTTATTGATTGGGATGACCCCTAGTCATAATTGAGTAGCACCAGAGATATTTTCAGGATTGTATTCGTATCTAGGGGCTCTTTCGAGAGTTTCAGGCTTTGCTACCCTGCCCATATGGTCAATCCCGCCTACGACTGTCTACCTGAGAATTGATTATATTGAGGTGACCTTAGTGGCCTTACCTAGGATATCGAGGGGGTACTTTACAGGGGTTATTCTGTAGGTGTCCTAGCCAGGTTGGGGTCGGACAACATAGTCGCTTTATGCATTGAAGCTGAGGGCCACAATAATTGGTTATGTACCTCTGCTTGTTGTGTATGGGAGTGTCAAGCCTCTCCTAGGTGAGACATACATGCTTCATTCGGCAGCTCACTTATCCTACCCTTTATTGCTTGTATTTGGCTTTATATTTTATTGGTGATTGCTCTGTGCACGTTAGCTTGCCTATGGTTTGTGTAGATAAAGAGTCTTTTCTATTTTTTGAGTCATTATGGATTCAGGTGTGGTTCCTCACTATTCTCGTCGTTTAGTAGGACTTTCACCTTCTACATCTCCTCCTCCTTTGGGAGAGAGAATTAGATAGTCCAGGCAGACTACTTCGCACATTGATTCACACACCATGGGAGACCATATAGAAGGTATTATTGAACCACCTTCTCCCATTCAGGTGGAAGATGGGGAGTTTACTCCTACATATGATCCTTCACCTGACTTGACTGTGTTAGGTCCTGTGATTTCTAAGATAGGAACCTTTCATGATAGACCTACTTACTCTAGGGTTGATTCCCCATTGACGCATCGCCAGTATGGAATGTCGGAGGATGATGAGACTCATTTTGAACCCACAACCACTAGTTATTGTAGTTATGGTATGTCTGGTTTTCCCACACATGATTTGGCATTTCATGTCAAATCTGAGTTCGAGCCTAACACTATGCATGGGGGCACTCTCATTCCATACCATGCGGAGAGGTTTGGGAGCACTAGTCACATTGCACCTTCCATCCCGGTGGTGGAAGTTACATCACATATTCCTCCTAGGTCTAGGGTTACTGATCCTATTACGATACCAGATCTGAGACGAGTGACTATAGGGAATAGTACATACATAATTACACAGATCCCTTCATCCTCTATCCCTAGTTCTTTGCATGTTCACCCTCCACCTCATTCACGTGGTCCTTCGGGCTGGAACGTTGCTATGATTTATGTCCATACTGGGGTTACTAGACTGGTAGTGTCTCAGCTTCATGCACCACCCATTGTTTCGGGAGGTCATGTTCATACTTCTAGAGGTCACGTTCCTAATTTCAGAATGTATATTCCTACTTCTGGAGCTTATGTTCCTACTTATGGAGTGTCTCATGGGACATCTCATGCGATGACTTATGGACCCTATTATGGGATGCAGTATGAATAGGTTTCTTCAACTTATGGGGGCGAGTATCAACAACCTACTTACTCTCCAAATTATAGGTTTGTAGCTCCTAATAGTCAAGGTCTACCACACTATGGTGCTTCCATGCAACCCTATATGGGTCAAATGGGAGGAGGGCACTATGGCCAAGGCCATGGTGGTAATCAGACCTATGGGAATCAGAATTATCAGGGAGTGGTCCATAGACCTCATCATCCTAGGCTCCCTTTCCTCACAATGCTTAATCTTCCTGACTTGTCGATATTGACGAACAATCCTGTAGCTCATGACCCAGCTTAGCCGGATATCCCTACTAAGCTTCCCTCTGACATACCCAAGTTCGGGGGAAAATCGGGAGACGATCCGAGCGAACATGTTACTGCCTTTCACCTATGGTTCTCTTTGAATTCCTTACACTAGGACTTCATCCATTTAAGGCTGTTTCAATGGACCCTTATAGGGCCTACCGTGAAATGGTATATAGAGCTACCTAGGGGGGTATTCGCTTTGTTCGATGACCTAGCGATGACTTTTCTTAACCACTTCCAGCTACCAGTGCGTTATGATGTTGGTACTGAACTCTTGTCGACATTTCGGTCAGATAAAGCCACACATATCTTGGATCATATCCAAGAGTGGGGTAGATGAAAGAGGTTAATTAAAGCCTTTATACCATCAGAATTCCTCCTCAAATGGTTCCTTAAGTCATTATTTTTGTATATAGCGAAGGATGTTTCTACATCCAGAGTGTAGAATGAGGAACAAGCAATTTTTAGGGCATAGGAACTGCACTTGATTTATGCTCAGTCTAGTTTTTTATATGAGATCATTCTCGATGCTCCGCATTCTAGTTTCGACCCCAAAGTTAAACCTGGACCACATGTCGATGGCATTGTTGGTTGTGCAAGTGCTAAACCTGTGGATTCAGTTGCAAAACAAGTTAGTCAATTGTTAATCAACCAATTTGCTTTAGGACAAGCCATGGCTTTGTCTCAAACCACCCAAATGGCGAGTGTACTTTTGGTGCAATCGTCGGACCAGAAGGGTAACCAGCAGCCCGAACGGAATAAAAGGAAGGGTAAGAATAATCGTAAGGGTGGGAATAGGAATGAGAATGCTAATAATGACAAGAACTCCCGTAATGCTGGGGGGGGACAAGCAAGCTAAACGTAAGGTTAAATTCCCTTGCAAGTTGTGTAAGGACGATCACCTCACTTACTTGTGCCCTTGTATTGATGAAGCCTCGAGATTCTTGACACAGGGCCCAACCGTGCTAACTAACCCTTTATCGCACAATCAAAATATGAACTCGAGGACCCATGATCAGTCTGGTGGCGATCAAGATCCATTGGAGGGTAGTGGTCATGGTTGCATTAACATGGTACGTGCTGCAAAAGTTGTGACCCGTGTGAAGGACTATGGTTCGTCACAACCCAGCCCAGGAAAGGAACCTGATCCACCAGGGTCTCCTTTGCGTATTGAGAAACCTATGGATAAACGTGAAGCTGCACCTCACATTTCTAAGGGAGTCCTTAAGAATTTGGGGCACAATCCTAATGCCTGAGCCGCCTAGAACTATTCAGTTGTCGAGGATTTGGGTCACACTCCTTGTGCGATGTCTTCATTGGAAGTGCTTCAGAGTTGTCCTTCGCAAAGGAAGGCTTTGCTTTATGCCCTTGGTGTGAATGATGATGATTCTTCCTTCATGATTAAATTTGAAACCAAAGTACTTCAGTCTCACTTTCCTTACTATGTGTCTCTTTTGATTCACGTAGAATGTCTTAACATGACCATCAAGCGCACTGTGATTGACGAAGGCGTTGCCCCTTCTGTGATGTCTTTATCATGTTGGAAGGGTTTAGGTTCCCCCAAGCTATCTAAATCAGAGACCATGTTAACTGTGTTCTATGGGAGATCATTTAGGCCGCACAACATCCTTCCTTCCCTTAAGGTCCGTTTGGGAGGGAAGACCGTTGTGATAGAGGTTGAGGTGGTTCATGCGGCCCTTGACTACAATCTCTTGCTGGGTAGGAATTGGATGTACAGTATGCAAGCTATTGATTCTTCCCTATTTCGCATTGTATGCTTTCCATTTAATGGGAAGATAGTCACAATTGATGAAATGTCATTCAAGAATCTGTCTGTTACTGCATCTTCGGGAGATTCGATCCCGATTGTTGAACACTCTCAGCCAGTAACTGGAAGTGTGGGTGTAAGCATGTATCCATCCCTCATGGGAAGCTTTAGTTGTCCTACACTGATCCTTATGATAGGGTCTAGTTCCGGTGAGGCTTCGACATATATGAGATCAGTGTCTTTTCACACGAGTCATATGGAAGATCCTTGGATCCTTCCTACCCCGAGTACTCTGAGTGATCCCATCATGACGGACGTGCCATTTCCTACAACGATGATAGCTTATCAAGCTAATCTCGAGTGTGTTGCAGAGCCCAGTCCTTCCTCTTCGTGGAGAGAAGAGGAGGACCTTTATGTGCTACCAGCATGGGCAGTGTAGTCTTCCCATGTGCACGACTGCCTTGATACTATTTTCCCTTCAGATGAAGCAATTATTAAGGCTATGTCAGGAGTTGAGACACCATGGGAAGAACTCCATCATCAATCTTACTTTCTTCCTGAGCTTGACCTCTTGGAGCATGAGGAATTTAGGGTGGTTCTTAGTGAGAGATTTGGTATTCCTATGGTTCCATTAAGCTCTCCTGGTCCGATGGCTGATGGAAACATGGAAAACATATCTTCAACGATTCCTATCAATATCTCTCGCGATCCTGGCAGGATAGAGAATGTCTATATTGGGGCGGAATGTTCCCATGCTGAGATTCAAGAATACACCAGACTGTTTAAATAATTCCATGATATCTTTTCTTGGTCTTACGATGAAATGCCAGGAATGGACCCTCGTATTGTCGAACACGAGATTAAGACTTATCCAAACTCTAAGCCTGTTCGACAATGCTTGCGTGCGGTGAATCCTAGGAAAGCACCTGCGATTAAGGTAGAGATAGAGAAACTGTTGAAAGCCGGTTTTATCTATCCCATTCCCTTGACAGAGTGGGTTTCAAACCCTGTTCTGGTGGATAACAAGCAAGGAGCGATCTGCATATGTACTGATTTTCATGATTTCAATCATGCCTATCCGAAGGACAATTTCCCCACACCATTCATTGATCATATTTTGGATGAGTGTGTGGGTAGTGAGGTTTTTTCCTTTATGGACGGCTTTTCCGGATATAATCGGATACAAATTAAACCTTAGGACCAACATAAGACTGCATTTATTTGTCCTTGGGGAATGTTTGCATATCTAAAAATTCCTTTTGGCCTTAATAACACCGGAGCTACTTTTCAGTGGGTGATGACCTTGATCTTCCACGATCTCAAGTCAATTATCGAAGTGTTTTTGGATGACCTTGCTGCTCATTCTCATATGAGAATGTGTCATTTTGATCACTTGAGATTGGTATTCGAAAGATGCCACCATTATTTGGTTAGGTTAAATCCTCACAAGTGCATCTTTTGTGTGAAGTCAGGTCGCTTCTTAGGATTCATCGTTTCTAAAGAGGGTATAAGAGTCAACCCTTTGAAGGTTGAGGCAATACTTCAGTTGTCTCCCCCGAAGAATATTCATCATATTCAATGTTTGTAAGGCATGGAAAACTTCTTACGGAGATTTATTGTCAGTTTTGCCAAATTGACTAGAGGCTTCATGCGTCTTTTGAAGAAGGACACCACCTTTTGTTGGGATGAGTGAGCCCAGGAGTCCTTTGATGCACTCAAGCGAGCCCTAGCATCAGCTCCAGTGATTAGTCCCCTAGACTATAGTCATGATTTTCTACTTTATGTGGCCATGTCCATGGAGACAATTCGTATGGTTCTGGTTCAAGAGGATGAGGAGCTCCAAGAGCATGTCATATACCATCTGAGTCGGAACCTTATTGACGCAAATATTTGTTATTCTCATGTTGAGAAGCTTGCTTTAGCTACTATACATGCGGTTCAATGGTTGAGACATTATATTCTCCTTCGCCAGACCTTGGTTCTATCCCATGTCAATCCATTTCAATTCGTCATCACTCGAAGGATGATTGGGGAAAAATATAATAAATGGATTGTTATCCTACAAGAATTCGATCTCAAATTTGTTTCGGCAAAATTGAAGAAATCGTTAATTTTTGCATAGTTTATATCGTATTTCCCAAGCGAGGACGAGGAATTAGTTTGTGAAGATACATTTTTCGATGAACACATCTTCTTAATCTCAAATTTAGACCCATGGTATGGGGATATCATTATATATTTACAAACATTGAAGGTCCCTACTCACCTCTCACGGGATGAACGGTGATGATTACATCACGTGTCTAAGAATTACCTCATAGTGGATAACACTTTGTACCATCATGGGGTAGATTCCATTTTATGACATTGTTTAACTCATGAAGAGGCTGAGGTAGTGTTGAATGATTTCCACGGAGGGGCATGTGGTGGTCATTTATCTAGGCTTTCTACATCCCAAAAAATATTAAGAGCGGGTTATTTCTTGTCGTCAATCTTTAAGGATTGTGTTGATGTGGTCAAGAGGTGCCACCCTTGCCAAGTGTTTGCATGTAATATGCAGTCAAATCTACCCCATTACATCCCATCATCATCACCGGTCGCTTCAATATGTGGGGGCTTGATTTTATGGATTGCAACCCAGCTTCAGCCGGGGGGCATCATCATATCATAGTGGTTGTTGATTACTTCATGAAATGGGCTGAGGCTATGCCTACAGTTAAATATGATGGTGAGATAGTCGTGCACTTTGTATTCAACCAAATTATTACTCTGTTTGGAATTCTGAAAGAGCTTGTCACTGACCATGGCTCGCACTTTCAGAATCGTATGATGGAAGAGTTGGCATCAAATTTAGGGTAGAAGCAAGAACATTTCTCCTCTTACTACCCTCAAGTGAATGGACAGGTAGAAGTAGTGAATAAATCACTCAAATCCATTCTCCAGCGAACCATCGCACAAAGCAAGAATAATTGGCACATCATGTTATATCCTGCTTTGTGGGCATATAGAACCGCTGTTAAGACTACCACGAGTTTTTCTCCATATCAACTTATACATGGAGTGGAGTCGATATTGCCGGTTGAATGTGAGATTCCTTCTTTGAAGCTAGCTGTAGAACTCTTACCAGACACTTCACCATTGGAGGAGCGTTTGGTCCACCTTGAGCAACTTGATGAGCAGCGTCGAGATGCCTTGGTGGCTCTAGAAGTAAATAAACATCGCGTAAAGGTCTAGTACAATAAGTATTTTCATCCAAGTAGGTTTAGTGAGGGAGACTTGGTCCTTTTGTGGGATCAACCGAAAGAACCCTTGGGGGAAGGAAAGTTTAACCCCATGTGGCATGGTCGTCACGTCGTCAAACATGTGTTAGAGAAGGATGCTTATGAGTTGGTGGATTACGAGGGAACGGCCTTGGCGAAGACTAGAAATGGGCTCTATCTTAGGAAATACTATGCATGATTCTTAGCCAAGGCTAGTTATTGTATATTATTCTATAGTTTTGCATAGTTAGGTATTTTTATTATCGTGATCGGGTTTGTGATTAGTTTCCGTTTCTTTTGGCAGATGTCAATGGAGTCTTCCACCTACATAGGATTCATGGATGGTGTGAGCCGTCAACACTCAACCTCTATTGCTTGGGTGATTTATATTCCTATGGGTTAGGTACTGTCTTCAGGAGGCGTATGTTTGCGGCCATCTTCTAACAATGTCACTGAATATAGTGCCATTATTGAGCTTATACAGGATGCCATTTCACATGGCATTCTCTCTTTTGAGGTACGTCTTGATTCAGAGTTAGTAGTGTCACAGCTTAATGGTTTGTACCATGTTAGAGATTCGACGTTATTAAGAAGATTATTACGTGTGCAATTATTAGAACATCAATTTGACATACATACATATTCGAAGAATTAATAATCAAGTTGCTGACTCATATGCTAACTACGTGTTAGATTGGCATTTGTTTCATACACAATAAATTCATCACAAACACAAATTTTTACACATGTAAATAAATAAACCGATCAACATAAAAAAAATTATATATAACATCCAAAATGTGGTAATACATAGTGTCATGATACAAAAATGGGGCTCTCGAGCCACCAAAATATAATACACGGTAATACAAAATGTATAACTCCCAGGCATATAAACCTGTGGAGGAGGAAGGGGGTTGTGATCATGGAAGGTCACTACGGCTCTATCTAGCCATCGGAATAATCACACCCATGCTCGTGGTACACCCACCACCTAGTGGTGCATAGCCTGAGGCAAGTCCTCGACTTGTGCCATGGGAACTCTACGTGTCAACCTAACAAAATTGGTATGAATGATCTGGAGCATCCGCTCCGCATCCACACCCATGATATCATCTCCTCTTCCCCTCCGTCTATGATGAGGGAAGCCTTCAGGCTGCTGTGGTCCCACATCTGCATACAAATGGTAGATGTCACTATGTATTGTCACACAGAAATTTGTCTTTTGATTCCATATAATCAGAAAACACAAAAAAATTAAATAACTCAAAAAATTTAAAGAGAGGGTCAAGATTTGTTACCTATGTCACCATATTCCGATCCTGGTGGTAGTGGCATGTCCGGGTCCCCCCGAAAATCTATCCCCGCATAGGGGTAGTCATCAATGGAAACTATCTATCATCGTCACCACAGAAAGAAATCAACTGGATAGGGGTTGGCCACCCTACCTCCCCCCAGTCTGCGTATCGCATCTGCCCAATGTCGTTGGGCCAGATCTCGAACCCCGTGAAGAGGAACGTCAACTCTGGGGCTCAATCCTGGAACACGCTTGAAGAAAAGTGTGCTCAATATGCTGTTGAACCCAAAGTTTCGCACTCTACCAGCCTTACACTCAGTGAGATGATGTTTCATGTTTCTCAGTAGTGTAGTGCTCTAGTCATAAACCGTGGGTCTCATGCACTCCACTGCATAGAACACAGAGGCCATGAGGCCTGGTGGAGTGAAGCCAAGCCTACTATCCTACCCAATGTCAATAGTATGGCCTTTAGGACTAGCACATGTATAGAGTTGGTTGGGCCTGATTCTCCACCTTCTCTGTGTCTGGATAGTAGTACACTGCAATGTACTCATCGATAGTCAGGCCACCTTCAGGCCCACCACGAGAACGAATGTTCACTACTTTCCCCCATCATGAAGGTCCAGTAATAAAGTATATGTCCTCCACCTCTATCATGAGGGACATCCCATCTATCTGGAAGGACTCGAAGTCTGGATCCCAGTAATCCACCAGCATATGCAATAGTCTTGGTTTGGTCCTCAAACCACCAAGACACCAAAACTTATAGATTCCACATGCATGCAATGCTTGTTGAGACATTAGATCGACCCTTACTACCTCCTCTACATCACCATGTTCACGCTCTCTCCATTCTAGGACCATCCTGCACAAAAAATTGCAAGTTTACCCATTAGATTACTTGAAAAACCTCATGTGAAGCCGCATACGCGACTGTTTTCCAAACATCCATGTATGTACACAACTGTAAGGTCATTTTCCATGTATATCTATCCCTATATGCAGAAAAACCCTCAATTTCTGCGTGGGCCATAACACCTTTTTTAGTTTGTCCTAGAAACCTCAAATGACCATGGAATTTGATAAAAATTGCATCAAAATCGAAGAGAAGAGCATGGGTAAGTATCTGGAAGAAACGGTAGTGGATTCTATTGGCTGGATCTCCTAGAATTCACTGTTGAAAATCTAAGCTCAATTGGGTAAAAATTTCAAATTTTTTATAATGTTTTGAATTTTTTACTATTTATAAATTTTTTTCAAATTTTTGAAATTTTTTACCCCTTTCCTATAGTTTCAACAATTTCTAATCATTTTGGACCATTTTTTTACCTAATTCATGATGTAGGAGACCTTTTTGAGTGTCATTTCAGCCGTTGGATTGGTCTGTTCATGTTGATCTCAGGGATCATGTCTAAACTGGCATATAGGTTAGGTTTCATCACTGTTTGCATTTTGCATGACCTTATGACCGTTTCATCATAACCTTAGGTACGAACCCACTCTATTATGTCACGGAACCTTCTTGCTGTTTTAGAAGTGGCATGGTATGAGTGGTAGAGCTTGACCTTACATGGGTACCCTAGTTAGAGCCTTATTTGCATTTGGTGCCCATGCTGACATTTTGTCCTTTAGGGTGTGGGACTCTATTGTTTAGTACTGCCATGACATTTTGCAAGAACCTCATACTCCTCTTGATCTTTTGCTAGACTATTTCCCTCAGAACTCCCGTATGTCAAGTTGTAATTGCATTATCATGAGCTTTGCCTGCCTTATTGAGCTTTATGCCGGCTTCCCTCACATTGAGTTTCAGCCATATAGCCTGAGCTTGTCTCATGTCTAGCCACGTAGAGCCATCTTTTATATCCTTTGCATCTTGATTCCGTTTTTACCGGGAGGGGATTTTCCCCCGAGTGTCGATATCCTACACATGTGTCCTTGCATTGAGCATAGGTATGTTCCACTGCTTGGAACTAGTTTGTTTGCCCCTATGACACTCGTCTCCTCCTAGTCTGTAACTATAAAGCAATTTTATTCTTTTTCAAGCTTTTTAAATATTTGAAAAATTCTAAAAAACTCAAAAAACCAAAAATCCAGACAGGGAAAGATGTTATCTTTGGCAGCTTTCAAGTCGTGTCACCTTTGAACAGAGCACTGCATATCACATCCGTTGGTTGGGTTTATAGTTTGAGTTTAGGAGCTATACTCATTTATCTGAGTTTATCTCCTCTGACTAGTTAAGCTTCCAGTCCCCATGGAGCCTCTGTCGATGACTCCTGTGTCACAGAGATGTCCCAATTTGTATATCGAGTCTATGCTTCCTTTATTCAGTCACCATACGCCGTTATGCTCTTGTTCGAAGGAAGTTGAAACCTGAGCCGACCATTCCTCAGTTATCATGACTTTGCATGTCGGCCATTCTCGGTATAGTTACTGGTTCGTGCACCATATGATTGAGTCCTTCCACATTATACAGCTTTGTTGAGTACCTCATGTTGGATGATGGGGGATGCCTTAATGCCCTCCTTCCAACGGATTTCATCCCATCGACTTCAGATCATTTATTCTGGGATTGGAATCTAGAGTCATTTTGTGTTCCTTGAGACTTGCAGTCATCAGTGGTAGGTTCTCTCGCCATCGAAATTCTTTGGGAATACATAAATGTTCCCTGATCGATGGATCCTCTCAAGTGTTCAACCTTAACACATTTATTCACACTTGTTAGTTTGCACTCTAGTACCTTGATTCCCATTTTCATTATTGGTGGGTGGTCTCGCATCTGTTAACGGTATACATTAATGACCAGTAATCAGATGATGGACTACTATGTTTGACCTCAAAACCTCTATTCACATAGTAGGATATGTACTTGTAGTAGTTTGTGTAGAAGACCTTCCAGATTGGTGGCATCTCTTATATGCTGCCTCCTTGATCGTGCCAGTGTTCATGAGATTTTAGCTCTTGTGACTTGATTCCAATATATGTCAGACATTTCCAGCTGTTATGAAGATCTTGATCCCTTGTATATCTTCAGCCATTATGGAGATAATGATCCTTTATATATCTTCATCATGGAGATTCTGATCTATGTATATTATACATGGTGATGACCACTTATGTGATATCATGTATCATTCCTATTCATGGCCATTGTACTCTTATGTATCCGAGACTGCTATATGTATTTGCAGTTATGTGCAGAGTTGTATCATTGTACTATGCTGATTGGGTGGCTAGTATTCCATTTGGGATCCTTCATCACTCCACTTCTAGGATGGACTTATAATGTATTTCAGCCATCGTATGACCCGTCTGACCTCACACATTAGGGGGCATCTGTTATAGATGATTTTACCACTCCGGGTGAATCACATTTGTATGGCCTTTCCCCTATCTCTCTGTAGACTCCTTAGACCCCTTGGACCTTTTTTTGTCCTTTGATGTTTCCTTGACCATCCCTAAAACCATGTGAAAATCCATATATGCGACTTTTAAATCCCTAATCACGTATATACGTGGGTTTGAGTACTAAAACCGTGTACATTGGGATGTGTACAAAATACAAATCATTTTGGAGTTTTCCTTGACATGGATCTGACTCATTTGACTCTTGGCCTTCCCTATGCCTTGAGATCACTCGGATTTGACCTTTCATTACCCCTTTGAAAAGCTATATAAGGAACTCTATGGTACATTGAAGGCATATGAGAGAATTGAGAGCAAATAAACTATAGTCCATTGTTGCTAGAACTTATGCTTGAGTATGCATCCCTTTGTCCCTTGGAGCACTTTTGTGTTCTTCCCAAGCTTTCCTTTTGCTTGTGAGCTTGCTATTGAGAGATGGAGGATTGAGGTGGTGGAGGCCCAAGTGGGGGATTTAGTTTCTTCGATTCGCAGACGTGCCGAAAAAGGTTGTATCCATTGTAATCTCTGATTTTATATTAATAAAAATATCTTTTCCTATCCAATAATGTATGTTTGAACGAATATTTTATCCATGGGATGTTTTCAAATTCTTATACATTGTTGATTATATATGCTAGAATAGATCTAACACCAATATATATAGTATGCTTGTATTGTTTACTTTTTGTTGAGGAAGTAATCTATCAATTCAAGATGAAGTTGGAAAGCTCAACGGGGATCTACTTCAACCATCTGGAATAAGGTATGAGGTTTGATCCTTTAGTGTTAGATGTTTAATTTCTATTGCATATTGGAAAGGATTGATTTCTGGAGTCAAGCTATCTGTTGTGGTACCCCAAGCCATAGGAATTTCTCTCCTTAACAGTCGTTCTTATAGGTGTAGCATGGGCCTGTATGTTCTCATCGTCACAAAAAGGTCGCTTCATCCCATGTGGTTGTTCTTCATGGCATCACACTTCGATTTCTACAGGACCTTCTCCTGTCCTCTGCTTCTTTTCTTGAAACCTTGATTCTCCCCTCGTACAACCACTTGTTTCTTCAATGACCTTCACATTCTCACCAGAACTCATGGCCATCTACCCCTACTCCCTTATGCATTTCCCCCCTTTATGTCGCTGTTACAGCTAATTTTATCACACATGGTGGATCACACATTTATGGCCTTCCCTGTCCCTCTGCAGACTCTTTGTACCCCATGGACTATTTTTGTACCTTTGATGTTTCCAATATAATCCCTAAAAACATGCATTATTTTCCATACGTGACTTTTAAACCTATTCTCACGTATATACGCGGATATTACCCTCAAACACGTGTACATCGGGATGTGTGCAAAAGGCCAAATAGTTTTGGAGTTTTCCTTGATGTGGATCCAAGTCACTTGTCTCTTGGCCTTCTATATGCCTTGAGATCGCTCAAATTTGACCTTCCATCACCCCATTGAAGCACTATATAAGGAACTCTTTGGATACATTGAAAGGGGAGGAATTGAAGAGCAAGAAAACTATAGTCCATTGTTGCCAGAGCTTATACTTGAGTCTGCATCCCTTTGTCCCTTGGAGGACTTTGTTTTCTTCCCATAATTACATTTGCTTTTGAGCTTGCTATCGAGAGATGGAGGATTGGAGTGGTGGAGGCCCAGGTGGAGGACTCAGTTTCTCCGTTTTGCAGATGCGCCGACAGAGGTTGTCACTATTGTAATCTTTGATTTATATTAATAGAAATATCTTTTCCTATCCAATAATGTGTATTTAAATGAATATTGAATCCATGGATGCTTTTAAATGATTATATGTTATTGATTATATATTCTAGAGTAGGCCTAACACCATTATATCGCATGCTTGTCTTGTTTGCTGATTGTTGAGAGAGAAAATTGTTAATACAAGCGAGATTGGAAAATCTCAATGGGGATCTACACCAACCATCCAGAATAAGGTATGTTTCAAGATCCTTTAGTGTTAGATTTTTTGTTTCTCTTGCATATGGAAAGGGATTGGATTCTGCGGTTACTCTGTTTGTTATGGTAACCCAAGCCATAGGAAGTTTTCTCCGTAACATAATTGGCAACCATACTAGGGAGTTCCTAGTCATTTCCTTTGGGGGTTTTATCAGCATTCAATGTTCGTAAATTGCTCTGATTTTTCTGTTTTTGAGTTGGGTCTGGGGGGATGTTTGCCTAGTAGTGTCCGATAGGAGTAAATTTTATCTCAGATTATCTGTGTACCTTTTTTTTATCTCTTTTTCTTCCCATACGTGACTTTTGTCTTCACAGTCGCGTGTACACACGATTTTTACTGGGATATCCGTGTATATACGCGGGTTTTTTGCACACAGTTGCGTATTCCATGTGTTTTTCCTTTTTGGGAAAGTTTAAGTGTTGCTGGGTGAGTTTGGATGATTGTTGAGTCTTCTTGGATGATTCTGGAGTCTGTAGGAAGAAATATGGCATCTCAAGTTATGAGAACAAGGAGAAATGTCATGCCTTGGTAGCAAGCTATTATGATCCCTCCACCTTCATTATTGATTCAGGAGCTTCTATACATATGGCCTCTATCAGAGAGCTCTTCTCCTCCATTCATTTGAATAGTGACCCAACTATTCAAATGGGAGATGAATCTAAGATCCAGACCAAAGGAATTAGTAGGATCAACTTGGAGCATCAATATTTCAATGATTTCCTCTATGTACCTAATTTAGAAGAAAATTTTATTCCAGTATATCAAATGACACATAAAGGAGAAGCTAAGAGAGTAACATTTACTCTTGAATTGGTAGAGATAGAAGAAATTTCCTCCAACAAGGTTGTGGCATTGGGGTATACAGACTACCAAGCTAGAATGTACAAGTTCTCGAAATTTCTTCCTAATTTCAGAGGACAAGTGCTCCGATATCATTCTAATGAGACCTCCAAGCTATGGAATGAAATATTTGGACACATGAAATACAAGTATTTTCAAGAACTGAACACTGATGAGATGGTGGCAGGGCTTCCTTCAATCAAATCTTCCAATAGAGCTTGCATTAGATGTGTAGTTAGGAAGCATACCTAGAGAAACTATGAGAAGGGGAGGGAAAGTAGAGCCTCACAAACACTTATATCGGTACATTCACACCTCATTGGTCCTCTTCCCACTCCCTCCTATCGATGATCAAGGTATGTACTCACCTTCATTGGTGACTACTTGAGGTTTTGTTGGGTATACTTCCTAAAATGGAAATCTGAAGTCTTTGAGACTTAGTGGAGAAAAAAGTGGGAATAGGATAAAAATCCTTAGGAATGACAATGGTAAAGAATATTTCAATAAAAATATGTAGCATCTTTGTGAGTAATGTTTCATCCAAATTCAATAATCGTTCCCGTACACACCACAGCAAAATGGTGTGGTGGAGAGGAAAAATAGGGCTCTCAAAGAGATGGCTACATGCATGATTGAAGCAAGGAATCTAAATCCAAAGATATGGGCATATGTACAGAACAGGGAAAAATATAAATCAGTCAAATGAAAAACTCCTGATGATGCTTGGTTTGGCCATAAACCACATGTCTCACATTTTAGAATTTTTGGCTGAAGGGCATGGGCTCGAATTCCATCAGAAAAGAGGAAGGCATTGCAGCCATGGAGAAAGGAATGTATCATGGTTGGTTATGGTGAGGAAAAAAAGGGTTATAATATCTTTGAAACATCCACACTCAACACTTTCATTGAGATGAGTGTGCAATTTTAACAGGAGATCATACCATATTTTGAGCTTGTACTGGGGAATGCTCTTCTCCCGAACACCATGATGAAGTAAGTAATGATTCAAGCTCTTATTTTTCTAATAATTCTGATAATTACATGGATTAATATGAAATTTCTGTACATGATTCACCTTCAATTCCTGAATGGGCTGAGAAAACTATACAAGCTGCAGTTGATCTAGTTGGTAATCCCCTAGATCCTAGGAAGACAAGATCTCAATTTCACAATGCTTCTTATGCAAGTGAAATTGATCTCGCTGAGCACTATTATATGATGATTGTATCTGATACACATTCATATTAGAAATATTTTCATGACCCAAGGTGGAAATCATCCATGCAAGATAAATTCAATTATCTCCAAGAGAATGAAACATGGGAATTGGTTTCCCATCCTCCCAATAGGAAACTTGTGCAATGCAAATGGGTATTTCGAACCAAAATTGCTGCAGATGGTTCTGATGTTAATTACAAGACCATATTATTTTCTAAGGTCTAATATCAATTCCAAGGTATGGACTACATTGAGACCTTAGCACCAGTTGTAAAGATGGATTCAATAAGACTAGTTCTAGCAACTACAACTAGTAAAGGTTGGGAAATGCACCATATGGATGTAAAGAGTGCATTCTTACATGGTGAGCTACAGGAGGATATATACATGAAGCAACCTGAAGGTTTCCAAGAGTATCATTCACTTGTTTTCTAGTTGAAGAAGTCACTTTATGGGCTCAAGAAATCCCCCATGGCTTGCTATGCTAAAATGGATAGTTTCTTGCTCTCAATTGGTTTTATTCGATGAAAGTATGATCCAGATGTATATTTTCAGAAAAAACCTTTTTTTTATTTTAGGTTATTTTACTATATGTAGATGACCTCTTAGTTATAGGGATCTGCAACAAACAAATACTATCCATTAAGGAATCCCTACACAGTGAGTTTGCAATGACATATCTAGGATTGCTTAAACAATTTCTAGGATTGGAAATTGAGAAATATAAAAGAGGCCTAATGCTCAGCCAACAAAATTATTCTCCAGACCTGCTAATAAATTTCAATATGGTTGATTGTAAGGAAGCCAAGTGCACTTTTCTTTCTGGCATAAAACTAGGTGAATTTGGTGATTCTCCTTTGCTAGATTGCTCACTGTAGAGGAAGCTAGTTGGTAGTTTGTTGTACCTTACACATACCAGACCTGATTTGGATTATGTTTTTAGTGTTTTAAAAAGGTATATGAATAAGCCACATGATATCCATTGGAAATATGCTGAAATAATCCTTCAATATGTCCAGGGAACAAAGAGTTTTTGGGTACACTATTTAGCTAGTTATTCACTTGAACTAATTGGATTTTCTTATTTGGATTGGGCTGGAGATCCCACTGACAGAAAGTCCACTTGAGGTTTTTTTTTCATGCTTGCTGATGGTCCTATTTCCTGCTCTTGTAAGAAACAAAAAATCATTTCTCTTTCTTTAGCAAAGGCTAAATACAGGGGAGCACTGAATGCAACCACACAATGTCTGTGGTTGCAAGGTATTCTTCAGGATCTTGATGTTGCATTTGATTCTCCCATTAACATTTATATTGATAATAAAATTTCCATAAAGATATGTATAGATCCAGTTCAGAGGTAGAGAACAAAGCACATAGAGATCCATATGCACTACATCTAGGGCTTAATGCACGACAAAGTGATTTCCTCAGAGTATTACCCATCCACTGAGCAAACTGTTGACATATTCACCAAGAGTTTTAATGAGAACACTTTCACTCACTTGAGATATTTTCTTGGAGTGAGTGATGGATGGTGGTTTCTTCTATTTTTTCATTTTTTCATCCCCATGCACATTTTAGAGGGGATGTTTTGTCTCATGCGGTTTTCCTCTTTTTCTCATTTTTACATGGACAAATAAATTTATGTTTGTATTGAGGTGACTTCAGCGTTTGTTGCTAAGGCGTCCAATAATATTTTGATGATTTGTAATAATTTATGCTTAAGGGGGGGTGTTTTAATAATAATCCATCAATTAGTACCTTATTCTATAGCCTTATTCAATTTTATTTTCATTTATGCAGTAATATGCCATGGTTTGGACTTAGGGAAGTTAATCTAGGAATATAACCAATTAATTTGGACTGTTCACACCTACATGAGTGGTCCAAATCATTCAACCATAACATGTGCACCCTCATTAATGACACAAGTTCTCCCATTCCTCTTTTTGAGGAGATTTGGTTGACTAGGGGTGCTGGGGGTGTTTCTAGACCAATTTTTGGACCGTTGGAGCATTTATTGCCCACCTTGAGCCTCCCACTCACTTATACTTGCTCACCCGTGCATTCCATGGAGTAATAATTGCACCAGCACACTGCATCCACATCCTCACAGAGATGCGTGACCATTTGGGCTTATTTGGAGTTCGTTTAGTCCACCTAGCAGGGATTGAGGCCAATTTTGGCCATTTCACATGTACACTCCTTTTTGGCTTCCTAAGCCTCATGAATTGATCCAGATGTAATATAAACATGTTCTTAACTCGTTCAAAAGTTAGACAGTTCAGTAATATCCAGTTTCTATTCACACTGTGTATGTAAAATTATTCCTCTTTCAAGATTTTTTGTTCGTTTTTGCAAGTAATTACATTTGTGAGAGTCTCTTGGTATTCAAGATCATGCTGTAGACCAAATTATCACAATGTTAAATCCATATGTCCCTTGTGTTCAACATGAAAGTACTTGTCTCGATTCTTTAGTAGAAGGGTATAGTTTTCTGATGGAATAGTCTCGTAGACTCATTTAGCCAGTAGAAGAGTCTTTACTCTTTCCCTTTTCTTATTAATTATCTACTGTGAAGTTGTATTTTTAATAGGTTTTTTTTATTTGTTAACTATGGGTGTCTTGGATGATATTGTAGTATGGCATTCATCCCATCTGCCTTCAACTTTGATAAATTTTATGTGTGTGTCTTTTCTTCCAGAATTTACTTCAACCAATTCAAACATGAACTCATATTATTCTTTGTTCTATTTTTACTCTGTATTATTTTCATTGTATTCATGTTTTCATTCTTTTTCTTCTACTTTGGTGTAGGAAAATAACCATTTTCTAGAACTAAGACCTTTCTTTTCCAGCAACAGCTATGGAACACACCTTTCAAGTAAGCTACCAATATCATAGTGTCATTAAATGACCATGGTTTAAGGTCAATATGTGATAGATTAATTGTACATAGTATAATATGTATGCATCGAATCTAAACCTTCATGTGTTCATAAGTTTTATATAGATATGGGACGAGGTTTTTATTGTAAGTAATTTCATAAATACTTGCTAATAGTAAATATTATATTGTCCTAGTAACATCTCAATTTATTTGTATTGATATTAGACATAATCCAGCTTTAAATATATGTCAGGTAATTAACAATAAATCCCTAATTAAATTTTTTATAAATCTATTATGATACATCGCATTATGCTTCTATATATTTCCATTTAAAATGATTTATTACTTCTAAGTTTATTGTTCTTCTAGTTACTACCTTTGTNATTCCATCAATCCTACTAGTTCCCTAGGTTGGATGGATACATTTGGAATTTTAATAAGGGAGCTAATAAATGATGTTCAGACATTATAATGGAATAAATACTTAATAATGTAGCTAATTAAATAAATACAAAATAAAATTGAAGTGACAATAGAGCATGGAAACAAATGGAGATTATGTGGCCCACACAAGCTAGAATTTTTGTGCGACATGGAATCCTCCTCTTGCAATTTCAAATCCATGGGAATCCTAATGTTCTTGGATGAATTAGAAGGCTAATACACGTGTCCATATGCATCATAGGTATAATTGGGAAGGAAATGTAACTTACATGGAAGAGGAAGAGTCAAATGCGAGCTTCTTCGACACTTGGGCTAGATTCCCTAACATCTATAACATCTATGACACCAATGATGAATATGCTATGAAATTTATGAAATATTTCAGACCTGAAGGCTGGAATATGACCATTATAACATTTCAGGTTGAAATATGGCATCCAATATGGTACTCATTTGAGTTGGGGAAGCTCAATGGGTTCCCACTTGAATTGGGGGAAGATGGAAGGCTACGAAAGGGAGGACACATGGAAAATCTTGAGCACACACCCTAATTCGAATTGGATTGATTTGTGGATGGAATTTTAAACTTGTACATATAAGTATGTTTATAAAATACAGCGATCAAACAAGAGAATAGATTTTGATCATTTGAGAAATTTGCATTTGTTAATTGAGAGAGCTAGTGGATGACTAGTTTCTTTCCTTAGCCAATTTCGAGGGTGAAAGATTCCCATCCAAGTTGGTGTTTGGAGAGGAAATTCATGTATTTCATGGATATTTAATGGATTTTTTTATTTTCATGTGTAAGATACAGGTAATCCCATTTTTTCTTCTAGTGCAACCCATTCTCTCAACGATTTCCAGTTTTTATTGCATATTCTTGCTCATGGAGGGATTGCGCTTTGGGTGAGCTATTGTACTCTTTGTGAGATATTATCATGGTAAATTACTGATTTTATTAAGTGTAATATACTCTGTTCTTCATCTTCATAAAGTATCAGGTATAAATACCAAATGGTTGTACGTAAATGTGATTATTAATAAGCAAACACTGACCATTTCCCCACTATATTGATTTATTCCATTGAATGCTGAGGATTTCGATCTTATCATGGTCAATTTTTTATTGTAGTAATCCTGATATTCCATTTTTTTAATTAATATAAATTATCAGGTCTAAATATCAAATGGTTGTATGTAAAAGTGACTATTAATGAACAAACAATGACCATTTCCTCACTATATTGATATATGCCATGGTAATGATGATTATTTAGAATGGAAGAATGTATATATGATATATTTATGATGAATGAACTTTAATTTATTAGTATTAAAAGTTTAATTTTAATCACT
This sequence comes from Pseudotsuga menziesii, assembly GCA_001517045.1. Taxonomy (NCBI): domain Eukaryota; kingdom Viridiplantae; phylum Streptophyta; class Pinopsida; order Pinales; family Pinaceae; genus Pseudotsuga; species Pseudotsuga menziesii. Next base: position 92,059 of record LPNX010883926.1, on the reverse strand, counting down.
TAAGCATTTTAGGTCATTTTAATTAGTTTAATTGCATTTGGACAAGATTTGGTGCCATTTCCCCAAGGGTTGAATTAGTGATTTTGTAGTTGTTTGGGAGAGGGTCATAACATCCTATATAAAATGAATAATGATGAATATTATAACTTAAAATTTTCCCTAAATATCCTATTCCTCTTTTCATAAATTTGAGTGGGTTTAGGAGCATTTGAGAAGCCATTTCCGACATTTACCCAAGGGGAATTGAAACCCCAATTTTCTAGTAAAAAATCCCACCTTGGCCAAAATATTAAACCAGATTGCAGAAGTTTTTGGAGGGTCATAAATAATACTTGAACATAATATTCAAGTATTAATATAATTAATATAACTTCTCATAATATTTTGGAGCATTTGGGCCAATTTGGAGACCTAGACATCAAAACTAGTCAAAGGTTGAAATGGGGAAAAAGTGAAAAATTGGTCATTTTAATAAATTTTGAAAAAGAGACATTATAGTGGTATACAATAATGGTATTGTAACGTATTCATTAATAACATACATTGAATAAAAATTTTCATACATGTCTTGGATTCACAACAGAACCACAATTCCCATTTTTTTTCCTCCTCGGCCAACAATTACAGAAATTACATCCATAGATATTGGAGCATGTCTCTAGGAGTACAGAAATTTGAGAGGGGATATTCCTTAGTGGTATTATTTCCAATAATATCTTTTAAATTATGGATTTAGGCACAAGAATAAAATTTTGAATTCATTAAGTGAAAATCAACAATCCTCAAGTTTGGAGGAGCATGAAATGAGAAAAATCATCCTATTTGTGAAAAGAGCCTAGATACACCATTAAAGGAAGAAATAGAGAAACATGAAGTGGAGAATCAATTACCTCAAGGTGATTTCATAGAATAACATAAATAGGAAGGTGAATACAATAACACAATCCTTACTAATGGGGGTTGTTCTAATCAAAGAGAATCTATTGGTGGATCCTTGAACTATGAAGGAGAACCTACTGATGGATGCTCACAACTCTATGTTGGTGACATAGATATCAGATTTGAAAATGTTGCTGCAAGACTATATTCTCATAAGCATGAGTATGAATTCCTTGTGAGAGATAATGAAGAACCAAGACAAATTTCACCATCCCCACTTGAGCTTCAAGAAGTTGATCAAATAAAGAAGAAAGAAAAAGAAGAGGTTCACTCCCATGAACCATCTTTCATTGAAGGTTTTTTGAAGATGAGTGAAATGGATATCCATGAGTCCCTTAGAATACTCCATGACACTAAATCATTGGTGTCAAATTCTTGTTGGAAAATTTCTTCATTGTAGGAGCCATCCTTCCTTGAAGACATGGAAAAGATTCAAAGAGCAATGTGGAACATTGAAGGTAATTTCATGTCTTTTCTTTTTTATAGAATTAATTTGGTTGAGTTTAATGAATGTTTACATGAATATTTCTTGAATAATAATGAGGATATTCATAATCTCAAAATTCAAAATGAACAACTTCTTAAGAGGTTGCAAGATACTTGTTCTTCCTCCTATGTTTCAGATTGCAATATGGTAGATTGCTTGGAGGATTATCACAACATGAGGGATTATGAGAAACATGGAAAATTTCAGGTCTTTGATTTGTTTGAATATGAGCTTGATGAGAGCCAATCACTAGTTGTGGTGGAAGAGGAACATGAGTTTCCTCTTGAAGATGGGTGCACACTTTTTGAAGAAGTGCATGATTCCACTACCTTGGAACCAAATCATGAGGAAATTTTTGTATTTTTAAGGGAGGTGCATAGTCCTACCTCTATGAATCCTTAACCTGATGAAAATTTTTCACTTTATGATATTTTGGGTGAGTTGGTTATTTCTCCCACATCCTTCACTTCCAAATTTTTCAGCATTGATCCTAATGAAGTATGGGTGAAAAGTTTCTTTTTTATAGTGCCACATGAAGAGTATGGAATTTATATCTCTCCTTTTGATGATGACATGATTAGAGAACCATATTATTTACATTTTCAGCAGCATCCTTTGTTACATTATGATTATACACATCTACATGAGTTCACCTATGATGTTCACATGAGTCACTTGGAGACCTATGATTTTCCTTGCTCCTTTCTTAGTCTATTTGATGTTGGAGGAACTTCATCCCACACTTGGGTGAAGAGATATGGTTGAAGAAAATTATTGTTGGAAACAACATCCTATTCTATCCCATGATGATATACATAATCATGGGTGTATTGATGGTACTTCCTTGATCCACTTGAATTCTTCATGTTTTCTTTACTCCTTACTTGGTTCATATTTTGGTGGAGGTTCTTCATTCAATTCTTGGATAAAAGAACGCATGGATGATTATACTGATGCACATTATATATGTTTGGAGAAGCATTATGGTACATGGGATCCTCACCTATGTCATTGGGGCAGATCCGATATAATACATGATGCTTGTGTGTATGGGCCACATGGTGATCTACTTACTCTGATGTACAAGCACATTCATGATTCTTTGATGAGGTACCTTCTTGATGTACATTTGTATGAAGCTATTATGTACTTTCATGATATATATTTTGTACTCATGATGTTTGTAAGGGTGCAATACCAGAAATGGGATCTTGGAATTTCTTGGTTTCATCTCACTTGGAGTAGCAATTTTGTTGTTGGTTTGAGAAATCAAACCAACCTTCAGTTATTTGAGTTCATATTTGCATATCAACGTTCTAGTTTCCTATGTGGGAGACCTTTTAAGAGATGGATTCAATTTTCACATGCTTGGTTGTTATGCAATACCATCATATACATTTCCTACCATGCATGTATCAGGATCATATGGGACACTGGGATCATTTTTTGTCTCATTGGTTTCAATTGTGGGGGAAACAAGTAGTATTGGAGCTTTATGCACCACTTAAGAATATTATTGTAATCATAGTATTGAAGAAACAAGAATGGTGGTTCCTCTATGAAATTTTATTGGAATACTAAGAAACTCAAATTTAGGTAACTTATCTTGAACTTCAAAGAATTATACAGAAGCAAAAAGGGGTGAAAGTTCAGAAAAGGTTTCCAAAATATGGAGGTAAAGATTATTTGCACAAATTTGTTTTTTATGGATTTGATTAGATTAATCCTTTTGGTTTTAGTGGTGATGTTACAGGATACATCAATATGCATAATCCACATCTATTTACCTTTAGTAACAGAACATTGCAATACATGAGTGCCACTACTAAAATTGCAGCAAAAGAAATTTAATGAGTAGAACCATAACAGAGCACTTGGTGCAAAGGAAGGAGTACCAAATGAGGATGCCACTTGGAATATGAAAATATTTTGTAGCATCCAAATATTAAATTTCTTGAGGACAAGAAATATTGGGTGGGGAGGACTATAATGTCCCCATTTTTATAATTGCATAGCAGGACAATTCCATCAATCCTACTAGTTCCCTAGGTTGGATGGATACATTTGGAATTTTAATAAGGGAGATAATAAATGATGTTCAGAAATTAGAATGGAATAAATAATTAATAATGGAGATAATTAAATAAATACAAGAGAAAATTGAAGGGGCAATGGAGCATGGAGACACATGGAGATTATGGGGCCCACACAAGCTATAATTTTTGTGCCTCATGGCATCCTCCTCTTGTAATTTTGAATACATGGGATGTATAATGTTATTGGATGAGTTAAAAGGATAATACACTTGTACATATGCATAATAGGTCGAATTTTGAAGGAAATGTAACTTACATGGAAGAGGAAGAGTCAAATGGGAGCTTCTTGGACACTTGGGATAGATTCCCTAACATCTATGACATCTATGACACCAATGATGAAGATGCTATGAAATTTATGACATATTGCAGAAATCAAGGATGAAATCTGACCATTCTGACATGTCAGGTCAAAATATGGCATCCAAGAGGGAGCTCATGTGATTTGGGGAATCTCAATGTATTCCCACTCGAATTGGGGGAAGATGGAATCAGCTAGGAAAGGGAGGACACATGGCAAATCTTGAGCACACACCCTAATTCGAATTAGCTTGAGTTTGTGGATGGATTGGTAACCTTAGAAGGATAAGGATTTTTATAAAATATAGGGATAAACCAAGAGAATATATTTTAATCATTTGAGAAATTTGTATTTGTGAATTGAGAGAGCTAGTGGATGATAGTTTCTTTCCTTAGCCAATTTTGAGGGTGAAAGATTCCCATCCAAGTTTGTGTTTGGAGAGGCCATTTAGGTATTTAAATGATATTTAATGGAGTTTGTATGTGCAGGTGTAAGCTACAGGGAATCTTGTGGTTTCTTCTACTGTAGACCATTCTCTCAACCATTTCCAGTTTGTATTGCATATTCTTGCTGAGGGAGGGATTGCGCTTTGGGTAAGTTATTTTACTCTTTGGGAGAGATTATCATGGTCCATTCATAATTGTATTAAGATTAATATAATATTTTATTTATCTTCAGAAATTATTAGGTTGAAATACAAAATGGTTTTACGTAAAAGTGATTATTAATGGGCAAACAATGACCATTTCCCCACTATATTGATGTATGCCATGGTAATGCTGATTATTTTGAATGGAATAATGTATATATGATATATTTATGATTAATGGAATGTGATTTATGATTATTACAAGTTTTTGGTTGAGAACTTAAGCATTTCAGGTCATTTTACTCAGTTTAATTGCATTTGGAAAAGATTTGGTGCCATTTCCCCAAGGGTTGAATTAGTGATTTTGTAGCTGTATGGAAGAGGGTCATAAAAACCTATATAAACTAAATAATGATTCATATGATACTTTTGAAATGTCCCTTAAACATACTCTTACTCTTTTCAGGAATTCAAGTGGGTTTTGGAGCATTTGAGAAGCCATTTCCAGCATTTACCCCCCCAATTTTCTAGTAAAAACTCCCACCTTGGACAGAATATTAAACCAGCTTACAGAAGTTTTTGGAGGGTTGTAAAAAATACCTGAACATCATATTCAATTCTAAATATCATTCATATACCTTCTCATAATATTTGGGAGCATTTGGGTCAATTTGGAGACCTAGACATCAAAACTAGTCAAAGGTCAAAATGGCGAAAAAGTGAAAAATTGGTCATTTTAATAAATTTTGAAAAAGGGAAATTACATTTGTACATGGTGTAATACCTTTTATTTATCAAATATTTTTCAGTTTATATATCATTCTATGTTTTAACTTAATTATGGATTCTCAATGGTTTGTATAAGTCTATGTGGTAACTAAACATTTTATTATTTTAATTGTGTTCTTCTTGTGTTTACACACACACAAACATAATGTGCAACAATAAAATGGGTTTTGGTGCACATCATGTTTATATGAACTTAATTTTTATTCAAAAAATAGCAATTCATTTAGTTTTACTATGTGTAACTATCTGTGTGTGCACATAGGGTTTTTGAAGAACATCCAAAGGTTATCCCTTAGCCTATCATAGGTATTGTTTATCTAGGGGTTTTCTCCTTATATATAATAATAATAATAATAATAATAATAATTATATCATTCCTCATAGGCTATTAGGAATAATATAGTTTACATATATGTCGCGTAATTGACAGTAAAGCCCTAATTCAAAATTTTCTAATCTATTACTGAGACATCATGTTAGGATTCTATCTATTGGGAGTTCAAATGATCGATTACTTATATATTTAATCTTTGGTGGCTCGTAATCTCTTTAAAGTCTGTTTATATGCAATCAATATTTTAAGGAAAAAGGGCTCTATACAGAGTTTCAATGTGGTATCATTAGTCTCAAACTTCTAATTTTATTGTTCTTATTTACTACGTTTGTACATGGTGTAATACCTTTTATTGATCAAAGGGTTTTTTAGTTTACTACGAATTCTCAGTCATCTATATAATTCTATGTGGAAATTAAACATTTTATTATTTTACTGTGTGGTTGATGCCTTTACACACACACAAATGATTGTTGTGCATCATGTTTATCTAAACTTAAGGTTTATTCAAAATATATCAATTCATTTAGTTTTATTGTGTGTAACTATCATGTGTGTGCACATAGGGTTTATGGCAAATATCCAAGGTTAGCCCTTACCCTATTACAACTAGGGTTTATTTAGGAGTTTCTTCCTTATATATTCTTATAATAATGATAATAATAATTATATTATTTCCTGTAGGATATTAAGCCATAAATGATACTTTTTGTTACTTCTGTAAATATGTAAGTTATATATATTATACTTTTTTATCAATCATAATGTGAAATGAATTATGTTGTGCAACATGTTTATTTGAACTTAAGGTTTATTCAAAATATATCAATTCATTTAGTTTTATTGCGTGTAACTATCATGTGTGTGCACATAGTGTTTATGGAAAACATCATGGGGTTAGCCCTTAGCCTATCACACGTAGGGTTTATCTAGGAGTTTTCTCCTTATATATTCTAATAATAATTTTATTATTTATGGTAGGCTATTAGAAATAATATAGCTTTAAATATATGTCGGGTAATTGATAGTAGATCCCCAATTCAAATTTTTCTAAATCCACTATGATATATCGCGTTAGGATTCTATCTATTGGAATTTCAAATGATTGATTACTTCTATATTTAATTTTTGGTGGCTCGTAAGATATTTAAAATATGTTTATATGCAATTAATATTTTAAAGGAAAAAGGATCCATACAAAGTTTCAATGTGGTATTATCAGTTCTGATCTTCTAAGTTTATTGTTCTTATTTACTACCTTTGTACATGGTGTAATACCTTTTCTTGATCAAAGGGTTTTCAGTCTATTACGGGTGCTCGGTCGTTTGTATATGCCTATGCAGAAATTTAAAATTTTATTATTTTAACTCTGTGATTGATGTGTTTACACACACACATACATGATTGTAGTGCATTTATCTGAACTTAAGGTTTATTTGAAATATATCAATTCATTTAGTTCTAATGTGTGTACCTACATGTGTGTGCACATAGGGTTTTTTGAAAACATCCAAGGTTAGCCCTTACTTTATCACAGATAGGGTTTATTTAGGAGTTTTTTCCTTATATATTCTAAAACTAATAATTATTATTATATTATTTCCTATAGGTTATTAAGCCATAAATAATACTTTTTTTAGTTACGTAAATACATATATATATAATACTTTGTTATCAATCATAAAATCTATATGGTACCATGTGGGTATACCTTTCATTTAGTATTTAATACCCTTATAAGTTCTTTTAAATTTTCAATTAATTGTAACATTGTGTTATTTTTGAAGGTTCATTGTTCATTTTTAACTTTACTTAGTTCTTTCAACTTTTCCTCAATCGTTGAACTCGACTATGAAGATTTGGATCCAATTCTTTTATATTTTTAGTTATGAACTTCTAAGTTTATTATTATTTCAGTTACTATCTTTGTACATGGTGTAGTTCCTTTTCTCTATCAAAGAGTTTTTAGTTTATATATCATTTTATGTTTTAACTTGATTATTGATGTTCGACCAACTGTATAAGTATACATGGAAACTACACAGGCTCAAGTCAAAAGAGGATTTCCATAGCGTCTAAGAGGATTTGCTTGCCCTGAAGACCCAAGGATTGAAGAATCATGAATTTGTGGTCCATTTGTAAGGAATTTCATAAAAACTCATGTGATTACCTCATTAACGGTGTCAAAAGGGTTTTTACCCTACCCAATAGAGTCTCGATGGTTCATTGTTCATTTTTAACTTTCTTGGCATCAGATTGTTGAAATTTCTTTATAAAATTTTTGGAGCTTGACTCTGTCATTGCAAGTTAGATGGTTGAATATGATGCATGTTATCCATTTGGACCTTTTGTTTGACGTGAAATTAATTGTCTTGATTTGTTAGTAGAAGGGTATCATTTTCCGATGGAAGAGTCTCAAAGACTCATTTCGTGAGTAGAAGAGTATTTACTCTTGTCGTGTTCTTGTTAATATATGGTGAATTTGTATGTTTAATATGTTTTTTTTTCTTTTTAACTATGGGTTTCTTGGATGATACTGAAGTATGGCATTCATCCCAGCTTCCTTCGACTTCTATAAAAGTTTTATGGGTATGTATTTTGTTCCAGAATTGACTTCAACGAATTCAAACGTGAACTCATATTATTATTTGTTCTATTTTTACTCTATATTATTTTCATTGTATTCATGTATTCATTATTTTTCTTCTACTTTGGTGTAGGAAAAGACCCATGTTTAGAACCAGGACCTTTCTTTTCCAACATTAGTTATGGAACACACCTCTCGGGTAAGCTGACAATATCATGGTGTCTTTCTACAACCATTGTTGAAGGTCAATATGTGATAGATTAATTGTACATAGTATATCCCATATGCATCCAGTCTAAAATTTCATGTGTTTGTAATTTTTATATAGATATGGGTCGAGGTTTTTACTGTAAGGAATTTCATAAATACTTTTTAATAGTAAATATTATATTGTGCAAGTAACATCTCAATTTCATTGTATTGATATTAGAAATAATATAGCTTTAAATATATGTCAGTTAATTGATAGTAAAGCAGTAATTCAAAATTTTCTAAATCTATTTTGAGACATCGTGTTAGAATTCTACCTATTGGCATTTCAAATGATTGATTACTTCTAAGTTTATTGTTCTTGTAGTTACTACCTTTGTACATGGTGTAATAACTTTGCTTGATCAAAGGGTTTTCAGTTTATATGTCATTCTATTTTTTAATTATGTCTAAATTAAAGATTTTTTATTTTAATTATGTGATTCATGCATTTACACATACATAAACATAGTGTGCAATGAATATAATGTGCGGCATAAAAATTGGTTTTGTTGCACATAATGTTTATCAGAACTAAGGATTATTCAAAATATATCAATTCATTTAGTTTTACTCTATGTAACTATCACGTGTGTGCACATAGGGTTTAAGGAAAACATCCAAGGTTAGCCCTTACTCTATCACAACTAGGTTTAATTTAGGTGTTTTCTCCTTATATATTCTATTATTATTATTATTATTATTATTATTAGGTTATTAAGCCATAAATATTATTTTTGTTACTTCTGTAAATATGTATATATACCATACTTATTTATTAATCATAAAATATATATGGTACCATGTGGGTATACCTTTCATTTAGTATTTAATAACCTTTTAAGTTCTTTGAATTTTTCAATTAATTGTAACATTGCATTATGAATTTTTGAAGGTTCATTGTTCATTTTTAACTTTAATTTGTTCTTTCAACTTTTCCTCAATTGTTCAACTTAACTCTAAATATTTGGCTCCAATTCCTTTATCTTTTAAGTTCTGAACTTCTAAGTTTATTATTCTTTCAGTTACTATGTTTGTACATGGCATAATTCCTTTGCTCGATCAAATGGTTTTTAATTTATATATCATTTTATTTTTTAACTTGATTATCGATGTTGGACCAACTATATAATCATACGTGGAAACTATAAAGGATCGGTTCAAAATAGGATTTCCATAGTGTCTGAGGGGCTTCACTTGCTCTGATGCCCCAAGGCTTGAAGAAGAATGCTTGACTGCCTGTATAAGTCTAAGTGGAAACTACACATGGTCATGTTAAAAGAGGATTTCCATAGCGTCTAAGAGGCTTTTCCTACCGTGACGCCCCATTTGACTTGAACAAAACACAAAGATAGTATGTAGAATGGGCATGATGCTTAGCCGACTGTATAATTCTACATGGAAACTACACAGGCTTAGGTCCAAAGAGGATTTCCATAGTGTCTCAGAGGATTTGCTTGCCGTGACACCTCAAGGCTTGAAGAATTAGTGAATTTTTTTAATAACACAATACAAAAATTGAAAAAAGAATCCATCTAACTTGAACAAAAAAAATACATAGTATGTAAATTGGGCATAAATTCATTAATTTATTTATCAGTTCTTTTCCTAGCCCAATTTTCTTAAACCTAATGATTTCATTTGAAATAGAACATTTGAGCCATGAAGGGGTTCTTCAAAATAAAAGTTTTGGTCGGATATCAAAAGGATAATATACCCATGATTCGAAGGATGATCGTGAAAGCTCTTCTCGCAATGATGAAGAATAGACAAATGATAAAAAAAGGTGATGGAGAAAGCTCTTCTCGCAATGATAAAGACCAAAATTCATACTGCAAGTATCGAGAGGAACTTGAAAGTAAAACCCATAATGGAATTATAAATTTTTGAAGGTTCATTATTTTCTTTTAACTTTACTTTGTTCTTTCATCCTTTGCTCAATCGCTGAAAAAGAGCATTTGAACCATGTAGGGGTTCAAACAATATCATACCTATGATTTAGAGGACAAACATGCAAAGATGATAGCAAAGGGAGATGTCAAAATCTCTTCTCACAATGATCAAGACAAACCTGAAAGTAAAACCCATGATTAAATTGAAATCACATTTCATTCAAATGCAGGAAAGAAAAACTTATTTATAATTCGTCGTTGTTACCTGATAATATTCATTCTTGGTCATTGGATCATGGGTGGAAACATCATATTATTGGCAATGAACTGTTATATATTGAAGACTACATAGAAATTCTCTAACATACACATTCGAACGTCGCATAACTACCAACATGCGTCATAAAGGAATCACACAACGAATGCCACCACACCTATTCCAATGTAACATAACCACTAGAAGGTGGAGCCACATGCCATTCCATGAGCTCAAACTGCATAGAATGGTGGCAAAATGATGTAACATAATTCCATGGATCGCTTCCACTCAAATCCCATGGATTGGATTAAGTGAGCTAACACAAATTTAAAGACATAAATAATTAGTTAAGGATACAACCACTTTTTTTAAGGATACGACGAATACAAGAACCATCTTGGTTGTATAGTTGTCAGACACTAGCCAATCTTGTTAATCTGCTACCTCAAAATTCCGAAAATATGGGATATATAAACATATCAAAATAACTTCGAGAGTGGGAAGAGACTATTGTTTCCAATTTTTTCATTTAATTTTATGGGTTGATGCATAATCATGGACTCATTTAAAGACACTTTAGATGCCACGTAGTACTGGAAAAACCTGGAACCTCTGACTTTAGGTCAGAATTAGGGGTACTTCCCTAACATATTTGAAGATGAAGTAAAAAAAAATTATAGGTAATTGAATCATCTTTCATAATATATAACATTTATGTAGAAAAAATGTGTGTAAACAATTATAAAATTATTTTCCATGAAATTGGGTTTTCAAAATTTCAACACATCATAACATATATGTTTGTACGGTTGCAGAAATATATGAGGTAAATGATGTCAATTTTGTATAAAATATTGAAGTCACGTAAAGGACATATGGTCCTAGTGTAACATTATTTATTCATATTATTTCATGAATTTTTTTTTATTAATTATTGAAGTAAAAAAAGATCAAAATGAAAACATTTTCTACGGGTGCAACATTTTAGAGGAAAACATTAATGAAATACTTGATTTCTATATATAATATTGTAGAGCTCGCTCTTTTCTAGTGCATCATATAGTTTTCTTGGCAAATGGTGAAGGCAATAAAAATTTATATAAAAAACAAGCGATGTATCTATTTTCAAAAACTAACATGTTTCATTTAGGAAAATAATAATAAATAATTAAAACATGCATTTAAAGGAAAAAATTACATATTCAAAATCATAAGATCGTACTCTACAATATTCTAAATTTTCATAAGAAAATACTGTGTTTGTCAAAGAAAAAAATGCCATCAAAGCTGAGCATATTGATAGAATTTTAAAAGACGGCCAATAGCCCTAGTTCTTTTGTCCTAGCCAATAGGTTCAGTAGTCCAAAGCTAATTCCGAACATAATATCAAACCTTATTCCCATCAAGTTTTTAAATTTTTAAATCACACCTATGTGTTATAACGCATATGCGTTATAGCTTATTTATATCGCATATGCGCTATATCGCATATGTGATACATATCACATATGCATTATAATGATTATGTGTTTTGGATTAACTAATTTTGTACGTGAGTAAAAACGAGTAATGGCACCCTTATCCCATTATAATACCATTTAGACTCCCAATATTCTATCCACATGGTCTATGGGGTGGCTCATGGCCCAACATTACATTGGTTAAGAGGGGGGAGTCAAAGGAGGGAGAGGAAGGTGTAGAGGGAATCATGGGAGGGAGGGATGGGTAGGGGAGATATATGGTTGGGATTAAGGGGAAGGGGGGGACATGTATGGGAGATAAATGAGGTGGTGATGGAGGGAGGACAAGTATAAAGGGAAGGGATTGGTGGGAGGGAGGGCCCTAAGGTATTAAACATTGTCAGGGGATGAAATATCTACTTTAGGCCCTAACTGAAGCTTCTAGGAATCTAGGACCACCATATGTTACCTCTTGAGGCCATTATTAGCTTTGTGTGTGGGAATTGACACCATTAGGTTGTTTTAATAACTAATGATGGGTTTAGATACCTTTGAAATGGTTGAGCGATCGTGAAACCCAGGTTGTAGACACTAAAAAATATTTCCAGGGATCCATAGGAAAGAATAATGTATCAATCCACCACGCATGACCTCTCTAGGGGGCCTTTGGCCTTAGAATAGGGATGTGTGATTGATTGGTGGTTTTGTTTACAAGAATAATGGGTCTCAGGGCCCTAACATAGTGGATGTGTTGGTACAAATATGAAGGAAAGGGTAACTTCAAGAGGTGATGGCTGGTCATTTGAGATGTTTTTCATGTCCATGGATTCCTATGACACAAGATGACACATCAAAATCCTGGACACGAGTTCCATGAGTAATTGAAATTGACAACTACTATCAAGAAAGAAGAAAGCATCGGGCATTATGGACTCTACAAAAGCCTTCATCTTTCAAATTTTATAGATGTGATGTTGAAGGGGCCACACTGTATGGAGTATCAAATGGATGACTATAAATACTGATTACTAAATCTTGAAAACGGGAGAAATTTCATTACTAAATCTTGAAAACTGTCGAAATCTTTAATACACATATAAACACTCATTACATTTATGGCCACACACTTGTTTGAAGAATTATGGTACTAGATGTTCTGTTCTATTCTATGGACCACACATTTTCACACATCGATGAACAACCGTCACATGAAAAGAAGCTCACCTCCATTACTTTTAAAACACCCTTTCGACATCATTTATATAATAAATTTACTATCTTCAAGAACAAAATCTCAACTGATCAACATATTACCCATAACTACTGTAAAAAAATCACCAATCAATCACATATCCCTAATCTAAGGCCAAATACCCCCTAGAGAGGTCATGTTTGGTGGCTTGATACATTATTCTTTCCTCTAGATATCTATAAGCTTCCTTTAGTGTCTATGACATTAGTTTCACGATCACTCAACCATGTCAAAGGTCTCTAAACCCATCATTAGTGATTAAAACAACCTAATGGTGTCAATTCCCACACACAAAGATAAGAATGTACTCAAGAGGTAACATATGGTGGTTTAAGGTGTTATTGGTGGTCCTAGATGCCTAGAAGCTTCAGTTAGGGTCTAAAGTAGAGGTTTCATCCCTTGACAATGTCTAAGAGCCCAGGGCCCTCCCTCCCACCAATCCCTTCCCTTTATATTTGTCCTCCCTCCATCCCCCCCTCATATCTCTCCCATACAAATCCCTCCCTTCCCCTTATATTTCTCATCCATTCACCCCCCCCCCATATATGTCCCCTATCCATCCCTCCCTCCCATTATTCCCTCTACACCTTCCTCTCCCTCCTTTGACTCCCTCCCCTCTTAACCAATGTAATGTTGGGCCATGAGCCACTCCATAGACCGTTTGGACGGAATATTGGGAGTCTAAATGGTATTATATGGGATAAGGGTTCCATTATAGGTTTTTGGATGGGGGGGATGGGTCTCTAGACATTGAATACATTCATGGAAGAGTAGACAATAAGTCCCTAAATCAACACACATGCCTTACACATGTAATATTTGGCCTTTAGTGGGATATGGGTGTCATTATGAGGTTTTATGCACTAAGGATAGGTCTTAGGGTATTAACCATGGTAATGGGACAACAATGTCATAGAAACAACTCTTAAACCACAACACATGCCCTTTAAAGGGGATATTTAGCATTAATATGGGATATATGTGCCATTAGTATATTTTATACATTGAAGATTGTTCAGGAGGCATTGACCATGGTCATATAGGAACCATTATGAACATATCCAGAAAAGAGATAGTTCTACAGACACTACCATGGTCTAAGGGTAGGTTTGGAGGTCTTAACCATTGGTATGGGTTCCATTGTAAGGTTATAGAAGTTTAACATATTTCGGACCATAGACATTTTTATTTGATAATTTGGGTGGACTACCACCTATGTTTTTTCATGTATGCACTACGAATGTAGAGATTGATTCTATGGCACTCATTCAAAATTAGAAATATACAATATATTTCGGAAGTTTAACATATTTCGGACCATAGACATTTTTATTTGATATTTTGGGTGGACTACCACCTATGTTTTTTCATGTATGCACTACGAATGTAGAGATTGATTCTATGGCACTCATTCAAAATTAGAAATATACAATATATACTTATATATATATATATATACATAAGTTGTATCTCGTGAATGGGTAACTAGTATCTAAGCATTGATAAGTCAAGTTTAATATTTGATATGCACTAAATCACATATGTGATATATCGCATATGCGATTATGAGATCATGTAATAAAAACAACCCATTAAATAAAAAATAGTGTATCCATATCACATATGCAATATAGAACATATGCGATCAAACGAACATGCGCTATATCACATATGCGATATGTGTTATATAGAAAATGTTGGGTTGCATGCTGTGGGCCAAGTTTACTGTAGCAAAAGACATAATTCTTCTAAACCTGTGCACAGAGAACTGTTCAACCTTGCAATTTAATCATTACTTACACAAATCCAAAGGTTTTGTATAAGATTGGGTGGATTTCAATGGGGAATGTATGTAATAGAGGTTGAAATTCAGCGAGGAAGGTGCTTAGACTGGAAGAAGCTGAAAATAAAAAGGAAAAAAAGAGGGAAGATTCAATAAATCATCGGCATTCATTGTATGAGAAAATAGCTTCCATCCCCCCTCAATAGATACAAGACGTAGAGGGTAAGGAAGATAATGCAACATTAAAGGAAGCTGGTTATAGGGGAGATGATATTATTGATCCATTAGTAAACATAAAATATTGTGAAGAGTTGAATAAGTATGTTACTCTCGATGCAAATGTGTCTCAGCAACAACCATGGCCAGTGGTTCAATCTCCTCATCGAAGTTGTCATCTTGTAGTGGATGTAAACATCACTCCAACATTTCAAACGAAAATAAATTTCACATCAAAACGAAAGAGAACTCCTAAACGCATACAAGTGGACAAGAGAGAATTGACTCCCATGGAAGGTAATGTTGCTCAACGCACTATCCTTCATCATTGTTCTCAAATAATGAAACAATATTTTGATAACAAATCCGAAGCTGGTAAATGCAAATTGTTTTTAGCTTTGCTTAAATCTAGAAATATGGAAACTCTTAGAAGAAATTTAGGCATAAGAAAAAAGAAGAATATCAAATCAAGTAATTACATTGTTAAATCTCTTGCTACTGCATTCACATCGGTTGGTAAAAAACTAGTTCACAAGATTGTAATGTAGCTCGCCGTGTATTGGCCAAATCAATTGTATGTAGATCCACAAGACAATGTTGTTTACTTAAATGCACATCAAAATTTGTGCCTTTCCATATAAAGAAACTTAAAGAATATTCAGTAAGAAGAGACGGCCTTGATGTAGAGGGAAAAATGGAAACATTATGGTCATTTAGCGGTAGGTTTCCTCACAAAGACATGAAGTTAGTCGAAGTAGTGAAGAGCCTAGTGCACACGTTTTGGCACGATAACACTAGGCCTTCTTCTAAGACAAAGGATGGGTTAAAAATATGTAGGGGTTCTAGAAACAGTGAACCTCATGTTAAACATTATCTTGACAAGACACAAACTCAATTCTTCAAGATGTTTAAATTTTCCCACATAGAGAGAAGGCTCGGGAAAAGTTATTTTGAAAAATGCAAGCCTTGGTATGTTAGAATCAATACCATCCAAAACACTTGTTGTTGTAGATACAACGTAGAGTTTGATCTATATTACCATACAATTTCACATATACGTCGTTTTTTTCATCCTCACCATGTGCAAGAATGCTCAAGTACAGTTCCGCCAATGTCATCCAGATATTTCATCCATAGCATAATGTGTCCAACGCAAGATGGGAAGACACATTACTTAAAACAATGTGTAGAGGGTTCTTGCAACAATTGTGGTAGGCTATAATTATGGTCTGATTGCATCCATGAGAGTGAAGATCAAGCATTTGGGAATGCAATTGTTGAGAAGTAGAACTATAAGTACGAGACATATCAGCTACATTATGGGAAAGAAAGAAGGGAGATTAAATTGGTGACTTCACAGGTAAATTGTTGAATATTGACATATTAATATTCATGTACATATTTTTATGTTGTTTTATAACACCGTTTACTTTTTTACACCAGGTGCAAGTATGTGATTTTATTTCATAGTTTTGTGGAAAGATCCAAGAGTACATTCAACATGTGGATATGGCATGGTGACGACCGGACCCATGACATCCATTACATGCATCATTGCTTTAAATTATTCTATGATCATGTGATAGCTATGGATATACCATTTTATCGTCATTTCATTTGGTGAGATGGTTGTGCTGGACAGTTCAAGAATGCATGTGTATTTGAATGGTTGTGTTTGTTGCACATAAAATACAAGGTTCCACATATATTGAACTACTTTGAAACTGGTCATGGCAAATGAGAGCACGATGGTACTGGTGCATGCATAAAAACTGCCCTTCAAAGGGAAGAGATGAAGTTTATGGGTGGTCCCCTTCAAGACGCTGCATCTATAGTGAAATGGTGTGCATCTGTCGTGGGAGAACAAGCAACAAGGAAACACCTAGTGCAAAGAATATTCTAGGAGGTGACAGATTTGGATCGATCCCAAACACATCAGGTGAACATAATGCATGGAACTCGATAGTTTCATTCAATTAGAAGCTCAGATAACTCAGCCCTACAAATTTGGACAAGATTGAAGGCTTGCTTTTGCAGTTCCTGTAACATTGATGAATGGGATGATTGTGAGTATACATATATGGTTGATACATGGGATTGAGTGACACGTGGCATGAATTTCAAGGGGGTTAATGAAATAGAACATTTGGAAGATGATTAGACACATATTTCTACATACTATGATCACATATCGGATCTCATACAAGCAGGTACAAAAAGGTAAATTCGTATTACCTAAATTAAAAGTTTAATTTATGTATTGTTAACTCGACCTAAGTAGAATTTAATTGATGTAGAAATTAGAAATGAGAGACCTTATTCAAAAAATGTATTGTTAAATCGACCTATTTCCTTTCATAGGTCAGATATATGCAGTGGTTGCCCCAAAAAATAATGAATGGGGTTCTGACTATTCTTTGTCACGTTGCTTAGAGGGGAAACAAACCATTCTCGAACCTGTTACAGATGATGAAAATATTGAATTCCCAACTGTCTCTATGGTTATGGGTGATTCCATGAAGGTGGGTAACACTTTTTGGCCAAATTTAGCGATGAAAACCTGATTTTTTACTCATGTTCTAGATAGAATCCCTCAAAATGCATATATTCCATGTGAATTTGGACTTGTGGTAAAAAGAAAAATTGTAGAACATTATGTTTCCTTCCCAATGATATTTAAAAAAAAATATTCCGATGTCATTTAATGTGTGAAATTTTGCATTTAATGAACCATTTGACCTTTAAAATTTGAAGAATTTAATAAGTGGCTCGTGTCCATGCCCAATAATTCAATCTTACATTAACAATTTTAAAAAAATATACGCGCATGATATACACAAAATGCACTATGGTCTGCATATTTGTTTCTTAATTTATTTCACAATATACAATTATTTATTATTTTTCGAAAGTGACCACATCTGATTTCAGCATAATTTTATACACATGTGTGTCCATCCTAGATTATTTTTTATTGTTTTCAAAATTTGAAAAACCAAAGATACCCTTTTGAAGACAAGGCATCGATGTGTGGGTTATGTATTTTTTAGAAATTTTTGGATGTGAATTTTTTACCCTACAAATTTTTCTTTGAGCTGCTTCGAAATTGTTGTCGAGTTTTCTAAGTGTAAGTTTTAGAAGTAATTAAAAGAAAAATCATATGAATGCCAAAATGCATGCATGATACCTCAATGGATAGAGGATTCGGTGATGAATCTATCAGTATGAACTTCGCTCAGTTGTGTGCCATGAATGGCAACGTTCACACCCCTATAAGACGCAAAGAAACATTGATTTTCCTGTAAGAGGGATAATTCTATGTTTGTCTGGCCCTCAATTGAGATTTCTATCTCGATCGAGGTATTCAAATACCTCGATCGAGGTCTTAACAGAACCCTCGATCTAGATTTTCAGAAATCCTCGATCGAGGTTCTGTTAAATATTCAAAAAAAAGATTTGTACATCACTACCAAGGTTTTAGATGCACGCTCACCACCATGACTACCCTATCTAGAATATTATGCCCATGTACGACATTTTAGAAATGGGATTCTAGGATCCAACTAAGAAAATGGACATAAGGAATTTCAACATCATTTTATTCGACCAACTCTGCAAATAATAAATATCTTAGAAATTTAAACAAAAACCAATTGTGTCATTGCCAACTTATTCTACTAATAGAACTTTCACCATTTTAATTGGAAACTAGAAGTCCCTGGTATAAGCTTCCATGGGGCCAAGGGTTTGAGAAATGGATTGTTAAAATATTTTTAATGTTCATTAAACTAATTCAAAACACAAAACAAGGCCGGAATGGAGTAGAAGTGGGGGAGCGGGAATTGAAGATCAGAATTAGATTTATAGAAATGTAGTGAAAGGTTTTAAATACTAAAAATACTTTGCTCCTTCGTATATAATTTTAAATTTAAAAAACTAAAATTAAGTGATATGACTTTGAAAACACTAATTTTTATCTTAATCGTCCATATCTATTCCTCTCTGGGCTCTAAGCTTTAAATATCTGGCCTAAAGATCTATAACGTAGGTATCAGATCATAGTCCTGAGAATCCAAGTGAAGTGGACACAACTCGGCTAAGTTAAGCTCATCAACTAAATTGCATCCATCATTGCCATAGTATTCATTTTGCATTGAACCAAGGAGAGCAATGATGCATGCCATTCAGTTGATGAGATGAACTTAGGTGAGTTGTTTCCATTCGACCTCAATTCTCAGGAATATGTTACGATACCTGGGATATATATACTCGGGTCAGATATTTAAATCCCAGAGCCCAGGGTGGAATAGAATAGGACGATTAAGATAAAAATTAGTGTTAAATTCAGAGTCATATCACATAATTGTAGTTTTTTAAAATTAAAAATTATATACAAGGGAGAAAAGTATTTTTAGTACCTTTAGAGAGATGAAAATGTGAGCATGAAAAAAAAATATGACCTCATTTCTTTGGGTTATATCAATGTCCATTGTTTACTTTTCAAAATTGTTATTGTGTCACACATTTGCAATTAATCTTGCTAATAAATTATTGAATGACATTAGAATTTACATCGATAACATGTGACTAATTGTTTTGGTGTTTCATAATGCTAAGAGTGGAGGAAAATAAATAAAAGAAAATGTGTTATGGAGACTGTGGGATCCGAAAAACAAAAACTATGGAAACTAAACATGATTCTAATTCTCATTTCGACAAGAATTGAAAATGTTCAATGACATGAATTCAAATGGGGATTCAAAATACAAGGTGTCCAAGCATATTTTGGAAGACTTCATTAAATGAAACTTTACCTGATGCATATGAAAATACAATGTCAAGATCAGTCTATGAGTTCGATCAAGGTCTCTAAAACCATTGATCGAACGAGTTAGAGAAAAGGTCGATCGAGCTAGAAGCTTAATCGAGTTTTTCAAAACATTAACTAAAACATATTCGAGTGTGCACATGATTATGGACACCCAAATATAATTAAAATCAAACATAGAAATATATGATAATAAAATTTAATAAAACATAATTTCAACTATAAGAATGATACTTGAGGGTAATAGTACATACCTTGAAGAAAAAATAAGTAAGCACATTACTACTATCACTTCCCCTAGATTTTATGTATATATATTAGTTGTAGAGTAATTGGAGTTATAGTTGTGATTGATTGGAGTCATAGATGTGATTAATCACATCTGTAACCCAATTACTCTGCGACTAATATCCATCAAAGGAATTTCATATCCATATCCAATTAAATCATGGGCATGTTGCCTATATATAGTAAATTAAAAATGATCGATCAAGATCTAGTTTAACCCTCGATCGAGTTTTTTTTAACCCTCGATCAAGTTTTTGAACCATCGACCGAGGGTTTACAAAAACCTTGATTGAGTGTTTAACAAAACCTCGATCGAGTGCTTTATAGACCCTCGATCGCGGTACGTTTTTCCATTTTTTCCAAATTCATGTTGCCAAAAAATGTGACCCACCTCCATGGATGCACCATTATAAAAGGGGAGTACTTGACACTTGCAGCACAACAAAAAAGGAAGGGTGGGTATGTATATCACGATTATAGACCAAGATCTATTGTATACCACTTCACCAACCTAGTAGTTGGTATAAACATCAGGATGCACACATTTGGTCACAAAAATAGGTCACATGTACGATACTTGCTACCTCATATAGAGCACAAAAGATTTATGGACACCATCGGTAGCAGAGATGATCCAGATGGCCTACTCATCTGAGTGCATTGTCAGGTGCGTTATTTAACCTTTAAAGTGCATGCTGAAGCACAATTTCAATTATTTAGCCTTAATTTATTTCCAATCTAATAAACGTGTCATTGATGGATACCATTCATAGACATAATATTATTCATAGGATACTAGACACTATAAACATGATCGTACAACCTCAGGTGATTTATATATAAATCATGTTTACACATTTTCATTGGGTTATCTTTATTTTATTATGAGAGTACTAATGCTTATCCTTTCGTGTGCCTAGGATACAAACACCATTTATGGAAAACTGGAGCACCAAGAACAAAATGGTGTCTTTAGACACCAACAAATAGAAAACGAAAAATAACAAGCTCTCGAGTTGTTGAAATTTACTTTTTTTCATGTTTGTTATATTAATGTACATTTAATTACATTGTTGGGTCAATACTTGCAACTATTTAATTGGTGGGTCAACGCATGAAAACTCTAGACTGTGGTTGTGTTGGTAGGGTTCACATATCGGCCTTGCCCATACAGACTTGCACGAGCCAACGACATGCGATTTTGTTGATCCATTTGGTTTTTCACTCTCAGACTGACAGTCACCAACTGTCCCTGAATGACACTTTTATGCGACTTTCAACTGGACATAACTTGGAAAAATGGAGGTCGGATCGAAAAACCGTTAAATTTGTTGGTCTCCTAGAATGCAATTACCTCTTGGTGGCCCTCTCCCTCATGTTTTCAAGGACCAATGACTTCATTGTGCATTGATAGCATAAACTAGGTTTTTGCTTAGTTTCCTCCAATGAAACTCTTGCATTGGTGGGTCAACTCTGTAAAACTATCGACCGTGCCTCTTACAAGTTATGAGATGGAACTAGAAACACATGTACATGTACAAATTCAAAACCAACTAGGGTTTCATGAACTACAAATTGCATGCTATCACGATGGTTGAGAATTTGTGAGATGGAACTAGGGTTTAGTGACCTCTTTACAAGCTATGATATGGAACTAGAAACACATGTACAAATTGAAAACCAACTAGGGTTTCATTAAATAAAAATTGCATGCTCTCACTAGGGTTTAGAAGTTATGAGATGGAACTAGGGTTAAGTGACCTCTTTACAAGTTATGATATGAAACTAGAAACACATGTACATGTACAAATTAAAAACCAACTAGGGTTTCATGAAATACAAATTGCATGCTATCACTAGGGTTTATAATTTATGATATGGAAATAGGGTTTAGTGACCTCTTTACAAGTTGTGAGTTAGAACTAGAAACACATGTACATGTACAAATGGAAAACCAACTAGGGTTTCATGAACTACAAATTGCATGCTATCACTAGGGTTGAGAAGTTATGATATGGAAATAAGGTTTAGTGACCTCTTTACAAGTTATGAGATGTAACTAGAAACACATGTACATGTACAAATGGAAAACCAACTACGATTTCATGAACTACAAATTGCATGCTATCACTAGAGTTGATAAGTTATGATATGGAACTAGGGTTTAGTGACTTGTTTACAAATTATTAGATGGAACTAGAAACACATGTACATGTGCAAATGGAAAACCAACTAGGGTTTCATGAACTACAAATTACATGCTATCATTAGGGTTGAGAAGTTGTGAGATGTAACTAGGGTTTAGTGACCTCTTTACAAGTTATGAGATGGAACTAGAAACACATGTACATGTACAAATTGAAAACCAACTAGGGTTTCATGAAATACAAATTGCATGCTATCACTAGGGTTGAGAAGTTATGAGATGGAACTAGGGTCTAGTGACCTCATTACAAGTTATGAGATGGAACTAGAAACACATGTACATGTACAAATTGAAAACCAACTAGGGTTTCATGAACTAAAAATTGCATGCTATAACTAGGGTTGACAAGTTATGATATGGAAATAGGGTTTAGTGACCTCTTTACAAGTTATGAGGTGAAACCAGAAACCACCCCTTTTTATAACTCAATCCTTATAAACCACCCTACCCACCCCCACCTTAAACTCCTCATCCCCCTAATACCTACAATATATTGGTTCAATTTTTAATAATTTTAAAACCCACAATATGAACTAACGTGATAGGATATTGGTCAACAAGTGAAGCCCCCATGAACTTTTCATCCCTATTGATAGCATGCAATTTGTAGTTCATGAAACCCTAGTTGGTTTTCCATTTGTACATGTACATGTGTTTCTAGTTCCATATCATAACTTGTAAACAGGTCACTAAACCCTAGTTCCATATCATAACTTGTCAACCCTAGTGATAACATGCAATTTGTAGTTCATGAAACCCTAGTTGGTTTTCCATTTGTACATCTACATGCGTTTCTAGTTCCATCTCATAACTTGTAAAGAGGTCACTAAACCCTAGTTCCATATCATAACTTGTTATCCCTAGTGATAGCATGCAATTTGTACTTCATGAAGCCCTAGTTGGATTTCCATTTGTACATGTACATGTACGTGTGTTTCTAGTTCCATCTCATAACTTGTAAAGAGGTCACTACACCCTATTTCCATATCATAACTTCCCAACCCTAGTGATAGCATGCAATTTGGTATGTTAGTATGGTATGATGTTAGTATGTTATGCTACATGTTATGTTATGGTATGTTAGTATTGTAGGGTTTGGTATGGTATATTAGTATGGTATGGTATGTTAGTATGGTATGATATTAGTATCATAGGGTATTTTAGGGTATGATATGGTATGGTATATTAGTATGGTATGGTATGTTAGTATCGTAGGGTATGATATGGTATATTAGTATGTTAGTATGGTATGATCTGTTAGTATCATAGAGTATTGTAGGGTATGATGTTAGTATTGTAGGGTATGGTATGGTATATTAGTATGGTATGGTATGTTAGTATCGTAGGGTATGATATGGTATATTGGTATGTTAGTATGGTATGTTCTGTCAGTATCATAGGGTATTGTAGGGTATGATGTTAGTATTGTAGGGTATGATGTTAGTATTGTAGAGTATGTTATGGTATATTAGTATGGTATGGTATGTTAGCATTGTAGGGTATGGTATGGTATAGTTCACATGCATGCATGACTTAGATGTAGAAATACATGTATGATGTTATGATGTTAGTGGTATGGATATGATGTTATGATGTTATTGTATGTAATTTAGGTAGTGTATGGTAGGTTTATGATGTTAAGAAGTTGAGGATAGCCATAATGTTAAGAATTTGATGTTAATAAATTTAGGCAGTTGTATGGTATGGTTATGGTTATGGTGTCTAGTGATTATCTCTCATGTTTTACTTAATAGTTACTTGATCTTAGTTTGATGAGTCATAAATTCTTCCTTTAAGTATTGGAAATTCATACTATCACACAAGTGAACCAAATGTATCATAATATCACATAAGTGAACCACACATATCATGTTCCAAACTCAAGTCAACCATATCTGTATAAACGCAAACGTTTTTTTATATTATATATGTATACAAATAATGTTACAAAAATTGGCATCCCACATGGCCATAATACAAAATTGTGTATAAAAATGTACATCTGTGTGTATACAAATAAAAATTTACATGTATGTACCCTTCCTATACATTTATTCTATTTATCCCCCCTTTCACTGTCCCTGTCAATGTCTTCTAAGAAGTGTAGATTTCTCTTCTAGCTGCTCAGTGGTGATCCTCAATGATAAACAAGAGGGACATGTCAAATTAGCGGAGACTGTAGAAAAACCAAAATTTGTAAGTTAGTTTACCAAACTATAAAAATTATATGTACATTTGTTCAAATTCCAAACCAATATAACATTTTTACTTACTGTACGTGAGTAAGTAATGGTGGTTTGTGGTGCCTCACTAGCAGCAACCCCGATTGGGTGCTCTTCAAGCACCACTTTCTCACTATCAAGATGCATAAAAAAAAATATATCCCATTGTCAAAAAATCAATGGGTGCATGAAAAACATACTTACATGTACAAATAAAACTATATTACATGGAGGGATAGTGAAATTTTCAAACAAATCGAGACATACTTGTACATTGGGGGGGGTAGGGGGGGGTTGGGGAAGGTGGGTGAGCAACGACCCTGATTGGGTGCTCTTCAATAACCACTCGCTCACTATCAAACTGCATAAAATAATATATATGTCAATGTCAGCATATCAATGGGGGAAGTAAGGAAAAAGAAACTTGCATGTACAAAAAGAAAAATAAGCAAGAGTTGCTATATATAAATATACCTGGGGGACGTGAGGAGGTGTGTAACTAGTGGTTCGAACAACTGTCAATAGGATAACAGGATTTCTACATGCATTAGCAAAGAAGGTCGCTTGTTGGACAATATCATCAAAATCACATTCCTACGTACAAAAGGATAAATATACAATTAGATAATTTCAAAAAATTAAAAACCTACATGTTGAATCATTAAAATCACAATTAAAAGAAAACGATACATAAACGTACCTGCTGGCTAATTAGAGGAAGGTCATTGATTTGGTGCTCTAAAAGCACCGATGCCTCACTAGAATATTTCATAAAGTAACATATGTCAATTTTGCATAAATTAACATATATCAATTTTAGATATTAAAAAGAAAAAAAGACATGCATACTACATGGACGAAAAATGATGTTTTCAAAGAAAGTGAAACATACATTAACCTGGTGAGGGGGAAGAGGTGGGTCGCCAAAAACCTTGCTTTGGTTGTCTTCAAGCACCATTGGATCAATAGATTCCTGCATAAATTTTTAATGTCCTGCTTTAGGAAATTTTATTAAAATTCCCAATTTTCCAATTTTTTCACAATTTTGGCTCTTGACTAGTTTTAGTGTCTTGGTCTCAAAATCAGCCCAATTTCTCCCAAATATTCAAAGAAGGTGTATGACTGATATAATAAATTAATTATAATTTTTAGGGGTGTATTATGGCCCTCCAAACACTTCTACAATTTTTTCCTAAATTCTGAACAAGATGGATGATTTTACATGGCAATTTTGGGCTCAAATCCCCCTGGGGTAAGTGGTAGAAATGGCTTCCCAAATGTGAAGCAACCCACTCAAATTATTAAATTGAATTAGGGGATGTGTATAATACATTTTTATATACTCATATGGATAACAAATCGAACTCCCATGGCTGTTATCACTTCATTCAATCAGATATAAACAACTAGTTTTGGACCCTTGGGGAAACGAGATGTAGTTTGCCCCAATTTCTATGAAATTCGACTCAATGGCCACAAATTATCTGTTTAAGACCATGAAAACCATAATATACATTAATTACAGTTCATTCATTCATAAATCATCAATGGTGCACACATATATTCGATTCCATTAATATTGCAAGAGTTTACAACAAGGTATTGGAGAAATGACACCGTTTCTTCAATATTGGAAAATGATATATGATATATATTGGATTTTCAACCTGAGATATTTCTGAACTTAAAGAACAGATAATTTACATAATAATACAAAATACTTGAGCAAGAGAATCTCCCTCAAACATATGAATATCTCACCAAGTGCACCTCACTCCATAGAGCTGAAATATGGTCAAAAAACTTGAGAGGAATGGAAGAAAAAGATGATATTGAGATGTCCATGAAATTTCTGTAGCTTGCACCTGAAAATAAGACTCCATTAAATATCCATGAAATACCTGAGTGTCCTTTCCAAACACCAACTAGGATGGGAATCTTTCACCCTCAAAATTGGCTTAAGCAATAAAATTAGTCATCCACTAGCTCTCACAATTCAGAAATGACAATTTCACAAATGAGAAAAAGATTCTTCTCATGGCTGATACCTATATTTTATAAACATTATTAGTATTCTAAGGTTCCAAATCCATCCATAAACCAAATCCAAGTTGAATTGGTCTGGCTACTCAAGCTATGCCATGTGGCCTCTCTCTTCACCTTCCCTCTTCTCCCAAATTTGAGTAGGAGCCTCTTGGCATTCTCAAACTACCAAATTCAACCTATAAGATGATCTATTCAGTCCTGACATGTCATTACTTCAGTATTTCAGCCTTCATATATGACTTGTGTCATAAATTTCATAGAATCTCCATCATTTCTATCATAGATGTCATAAATGTAAGGGGAATCTTGCCAAGTGTCCATGAAACTCCCATTTGGCTCTTTCTCTCCCATGTAAGTTAGAATTCATAAAAAATTAGAACTATGAAGTATATGTACAAGTATATTAACCTTATAATCCATCCCAAAACATTAGGCTTCCCATATATTCGAAATTACAAGAGGAGGATGCCATTTAACATAGGAATTCTAGCTTGAGTGGGCCCCATAGTCTCCATGTGTCTCCATTCTCCATAGCCATTTAAATTTTCTCTTATATTTATTTAATGAGATGCATTATTAAATATTTATCCTCTTCTAATTTATAAAAATCATTTATTATCCCCCTTATTCCAAATCTCAAAGTTTCCACCCCCAACCTAGGAAACTAGTGATTTTCCTCCTTGGCAATTATTTGACTTTTAGCATCCCTTTGACAACTTTCATGAATATGGAAAATTTGATTTACCCATTGTGAGCCAATGAAAAATTTGGGACATTACAAATCCTCCCTTTCCAATATTGCTTGTCCTCAAGTAATTTCAAACATGGTTGTTGAATAACCTGCTTTTTGTATGATTCTTTGAAGTTGCCACTGAGCTTCCCACCTTGAGTCTTTGAGATTCCATGAATATTTCAGAGAGGAGACACCATGCTTGCTGCTGAACTAATCTAATTAAAATCAAATTATTATATGGGGAATCCATCTCCCATACTACTTGTTTCCCAAATAATTTGAAATCAGTGGGACTAAAAACTATCCCAGGGTCGCATTGCTTCCATTGCACTCCAACAATTAAGAGTGCTCTCCAACCCATACCATTTGGAAAGAGAATTCCTGGATCCCATTTTCTTGTATGCATTCTTCCAAAAATCATGAGTGCATATTATATATCATCAAATTATATAACAACATAATAAGAATGTACATCAAGGAGGTGCCTCACCAAGAAATCATGAAAGTGCTTATACCTCCCAATGAGTAGACTACCATTTGCCAAGCACATACATGCTTCAAGTGACCAATCAAATCTTCTCCAATGACATCGTTGAGTATCACATGTCCAATAATGTTGCTCTAAAAGGAAGTGATATGCATCAAAATATTCAGCCATGTATTCTTTCATCCAAGAAGTGAATGAAGAATCTCCACTCAAATTTGAACCAAATAGTGAGCAACAGAAACAACAAGACTTCAAATCACTCAAAGAAGTATTACCCATACATCCATGAATGAGTGAATCATAAATATATAACAATGTATGTGGTTGGTATCAAAAACGTTCTCCTATCATAATTCTATTCACCATAGTGTTGGATGAAGTTCCTCCAACATCAAATGAACCAAGTGTTGAACAATAAAAACCATGAGTCTTCAAGTGACTCAAATGCATATCATAGGTGCATCCATGCAGATGTTCATCATCAGAAAGTAAAAAGGAATTATGCTGAAAATGTGAATAAAAATGTGCTCCAAATGATATGTAATGTGCATCAATATAATCATCCATGTGTTCTTTCATCCAATAAGTGAGTGGAGAACCTCTACCAAAATCTGAACAAAATAAGGAGCAAGGAAAACATGAAGACTTCAATTGGCTCAAAGAATTCTCATCAATACACTAATGAATATGTATATCATCATGTAACATCAGAGGATGTTGCTTCCAATAATAATGCTCTTCAATAATATAACTCTTCACCAAAGTGTGGGATGAATTTCCTCCAACTTCAAATAGACTAGGAATGGAGCAAGGAAAATCATGAGTCTCGAAGTGACTAAAGTGAACATCATAGGTGCACCCATGTAGATGTGTATAATCATAATGTAAACAAGGATGCTGCTGAAAATTTAAATAATATGGTGCTCTAATAATTCCATCATCAAAATTAGAAATAGAATGTCCATGCTCTTCATGTAGCGCCATAAAAAAAAACTTTCATTAAGATGACTGCTACAAAATTTAGAAGTGCAGGATGTAGGAGAAAGGATCAACTCACCCAAATGATAAGTGTGTGCAAAATTGTCATAATGTGAAGGATCCATAGGGGTAAGATTATGCAGTTCCTTCAAGAGTGTGAAACCTTTGTCATAGATTGGTTCCAATGAAGAGGAATCATGCTCTTGTTTAAAAAATCCATACCCTTCATCAAGAGACAATTCAAGTTCCTCTTCCACCAAATCAAGTGTTTGGATCTCTTCAAGTTCATCTTCAAACACATCAAGTACATTCAAATTTCCAAATTTCTCATAATCCGCCTTGTCATGAGAATCCTCCAAACAATCTACCATTTGACAATATGAAACATAGGAGGAAAAACAAGTGTCTTGCAACTTTTTAAGAAATTGCTCATTTTGAATAGTGAGCCTAGGAATAAAATCATTATTATTTGAGTAGGATTCATGTAACTCTTATCACACATATAGTAGCCAGGCTACCATATTCTACTTTTCAGACACAGTACATTTCTCAGCCAGAACTGTTACATATGAGATGTTGAGGTGAGCATTTTTTATGTATCATGTTTATATTAGTGGACTATTGTACTCTCCCATGTTAGTACTGAGTCTGAAGACACTCAGATTTGAGGATAGATGTAGTCATCTATGTCATTATAGAGCGGTCATTGATGCCCAATTTTCTATCAGTTCTTTCTCATTGGACAGATGGTGTCTCAGATGGATTATATTGCATGATTATGACTCAGCATTTTATATTGTGTGATGGTTATTATTGCTCTTATACTGATTTTTGTGACATGTATTGGCTTGTGGTATCATGATCTGGCGGTCATAATTATATGGACTTGCTTGTATCTTGTACTATGTATTGATGTCCCTACTTAGACTTGGAAGTTCTTGATCTATACTCATTGGTTTTACCCTCCTTAGGGAGTATAGAGGTAGTCATTCCCACCATTTTTTTGGCTTGCTAATGTTGGCTCCATCATTCATTGTCTTCACCCATCCATTACCTTCCAGTTTAGTTTTCAATCCCACTGACTTCTTGACTTATGGCATGGAGGATATTTCTCCCTGCTAGAACTTTTGTTGGACAAGATTCCCTATCTATATTGTGTCTCGGCTCTGAGTTGGTGAAAAAATTTTCCTTTGGTAATTCGGATAGTATGCCTAAATCATTCTGGTCAGTTGTCCCGATGTTTGGCACTGTGCAGAACTCCCCCTAGTCACTTGAGATGTTGTTGGCTAAAACTAAAAGCTCATGTACTACCTGTATTGAAATTATTGAATATGCACCCATGGAAAATGAAAATTATAAAAAAGTTTTTCTTAACATATTTAAAGATGGAAAGAGCAATGAAATGCTAAAATACTCCTTGAAGAGTATAAGAGAAGGTCCAAAAAGCAATGGTTAAAAATATGCTATATCCAAATATTGTTGACCTTATAAAAATAAATATGTCCCGGATGAAAGCTACGATTAGCTATGCTTTTAAGCACTGGTGAAGTCCCAAGGGGTCATATAGGCCAAAAAAGGCCATGGAATAAAATGATGGTCCTAATGAACTTGGATCAATCTTGATGTAGTAGTCATGATGCCTAAGTTGAATAAGCACTCTCTAAACAACTCATCCATTTGTGAGGCACTGCCATTCCTTGTGTTGTTGTTTGTCCGACATTGGTTATAGTGAGTATTCCCTTTCCATTATCCAAAGTGTCATGATGTTCAGTAGGAAGTCATCCTTTTCCTTAGCCTTGTGATTTTCACCCTTCACCCTTCACTAGCAAATTGGCTACAACTATGAACTGAGTATAGTCTTCAAAGTCTAAGTCAGAGTAATAATAAATAAATCCTTATATATGTATTGGTTGACGTACCACCAGTGAAATGAATGCTACTTGTTGTGATTGTTACTTGAATGAGTTGTAGAGCATGTCTTATCATTTTACACTTGTAGTAGATGGATGAAAGTCTGAGTTATTATTGGTGTCTGATCAGTCTCAGATGGTTTTATTGTTTATTGGATATGATTGATGATTGGATAGAGACATGTATTTTGGAAGGCTCACGATTTCCTCAAGGAGGCATAAAGTCAAAGAATTAAATTATTATATTATTTTATTGTGCCATGGGGACACCCAGAGGGAGTTATTCAAGCACTCCTTGGACCCACCATGTGCTTCATTTATTTCTTGTTGAGTGGGTTACCTTTTTATGGGTGGTTTAGTCCACTTTGGTAAATTATGGTTATATTGATCCATGTGTTGTATGTTGAGCTCATCTCAACCATTGATTAGAAAATTTTATCTTTTAATATTAGCCACTCATTTTGAAAGTGGTTAGGATTCAGTTATGATTGTGTTTCTCTCATTTCCATTTAAATGAAAGAGCTTCTCATTTGTAAGGGGTCTTTGGCTCTTGGATTTGAATAATAGAAAGACTTTTTGTGGATATTTTCTGGATCTGCTTTGCATTTGATGTTCTCAAATGGTGATTGGATAGTCTTCAGCTTCCTAGAATTGTGGCATTCTTGTGAGATCTATATTTTTCTGCTATCATTGTTTTTCCTACAGAAGGTAGTTTTGGCTAGAGCGTTTTTGCAGGGGGGCCTCAACTCGCTTGGTTTTCTTCATCTTGGATCAGGGGGTTCTCATTAGTTTCATTGTGATCTATGATTACTTCATTTTAATTTCTTGTAGCATTTGGTTTCTTTGTCTCGTATTGGAAAATCTGATATTTTTGACGTTTGCTCATGCAGGATAGGGGGTGCATTGGTGGTTTGTGGCTTACATCCTTCATAGAAATCATTGGGATCTTCCAGAATTGATCGGGATAGAAAAGATAATCACTGTTAAATAATTCTAGAAGAATTTCTAGGTAATATATAACAATTAAGTCTCTTCTCTTCATATCTTATTCCATTGTACCTTGCTTTACTTCACTTTTTCTAAAAAAACTCCTAAAATACTAAAAACCCTAAAAAGCAATAAATATGGGAATAGTTTGATTTTTGGCCAAACCATTTCTGGGTTTCATATTTTGGGCCTCCCCTTCACTAAATATACTACAACATTGGTAAAAATCCTGCTAGTTTTATTGAAATCTAATTTTTAGCCAGAAAACTACATAACCCCCTGACTAAAAATTTGACCTGCTAGGGTTTTGAATTTTTTTCTAAATTATGACTTGACGGATGGATAATAGGGTCCCACAATATCCAAATCACCCTTAAAATTGTCTATATTATTGGCATTTTGACCTATATTTGAGTTCTTTACTGAAACAGCCCTAGCGCCCTCACTGAAAACTGGACTTTTCCGGAATTGAATTTTTCTAAAATCTGAAAAGATAAGTGGATAGATTAGGGATTAAGAACTCTAGAAAACCCCCAATTCTGAGCTAGTTCCTTTCAAGTTTCCCTAGATATGAAAAATTGGTTTTCATCCCCCTCACCCCCCTCATCAGATTTTGACTTTTCCAAATCTGATCTTTACTGAATTTTTCTAACTTGGGTTTGTATATCAGGCTAACCTAATGTCATTTCCCCATCAACGCTGAGTTGATAGCCTCCTGGTGACCCTAGAGCCATATATTTGCCTCTCCAAGCCCTAGCGCTAGCCCTTCTTGAGCTGGTTTTCCTGTAAACTGAATTCTTTGGGCCAAATCCTTTCTGGGTCCATAGATCAAGGTATATCCTAGGTGGGTTCACTGAAATGCTGGGTTGATGCTGACTCCATTTCTTAATGCACATAAGGCACTGATATCCTAGCTAGCGCTAGCCCTAACTTGACCTTACTCCCATTCCCTTTGCCAACATTCATTTACAAATTGAGTTACCTATCTTTCACTGAGTCTGTCTCCTTGCTACTAGACAGTCCCAACTCTGTCCTTGCTTACCCTGTCACAGTTACATTTCCAAAAATAGTGGTCATATCCATAAGTTGCTAGTACCTAAACCCTAGATCTAGGGTTTCCATTTACCTTGCACCTTACATACCTTAAAGCCCCATTTGATCTGCCCTGGTGTCTAGGTATGATCTCTCCTATCGGGAGCAGATCCGGGTCTTCCCCATTGTTGTCTTAGACTAGGATAACATAAATTGAAGGCTGCCTTGATTGAAATGACAACCATGCATTTGGGAGTCTAGGAAATCATGGTTCCACCCTTTAGTTGCTTTCCTCTCTACCATCCATCCTAAATCCACCTTGCGCAGGAAACTACAAGGCCGGTGATAACATTTTGGTGCCATTGCCGGGGAGGTAGAGGCCTAGATTGGTTCAACATACCTAACCTTTCCC
Organism: Pseudotsuga menziesii; assembly: GCA_001517045.1. Taxonomy (NCBI): domain Eukaryota; kingdom Viridiplantae; phylum Streptophyta; class Pinopsida; order Pinales; family Pinaceae; genus Pseudotsuga; species Pseudotsuga menziesii. The sequence continues at coordinate 58,697 of LPNX010883926.1, read as the reverse complement.
TACAACATATATTTTATTTGTGAATTAATTGTGTGGTTCACCTGGAAACTCCACCCTGTGACTCCACTAGAGATGGTACCCAATATATTAATATTAAGTTCCTAGAGCATTGCATAAACCCTCAAGGAATCGCTATAACTTACGCAAGGAAAAAAAGACTGGTATCCAACACCAATATTGCCTCCAATCATCCTTTAGGATCCCTTTTAACTTCATCTAGCTCAATGGATAGAACAAACACTAGTGGAAATTAGAATGCTCCTTCTCCACAAAAACCTAGGATTTTTGGAAGGAAGGCCAAGGATTCTCCTTTACATTTCTCCGTGATCCAGGGGAACCCACATGACATGCCTGAGAAGTATTTTGAAAAGGTTCCTAAGTTTTATGGAGTGTCAGATACCTCCATCGAAGATCACATTGATAAAGTCTGGTATCATATGGAATCATATGGAGCTGTGGATGAAGATGTATTCATGAGAGGTCTTCTATATTATTTGGAAGGAGATGTGCGGAAGTGGTTTGATAGGATACCTAATTCATCCATCAATGGATATGATCACTTCATCACAAAGCTTAACATCGATTGATCTCACAAGTTGGATGGGAAGTTCCTCTTGCATCAATTGTTTGACATAAAGAAGAGGGAAAATGAAATACTCCATGAGTTCAACCTGAGATTTGAAAAGACTGTAGGAAATATCCCAGATGAAATTAGACCATAAGACCAAACAATTGTTATCCATTATCTAAATGCTTTTGATGGTTGGTTGGGTTTTAGTTTGAAGGATAAAAATCCAAATGACTTGAAGACTACCCAGTTCAATGCAAAGATGGCTGAGTAGCATGCAACATCTATGGGCAAGCAAAAATTATTTGATCATTATGCCCCATCCACTTCTACATATGAGCCTAAGCTCTAAAAGCCCAAGGAGCCTGTGAATGAGCCAACAGAGACAAAGGACATATTAGAAACCATGCAAGAAATGATGAAGCAACTGACTGCCCTGACCAAAAACGTTTCTAGTTTCCATGATCCTGAAAGACATAGAAAACATTATGGCACTAGACCTTACTAGAACAACAATAGAGGTCCTAGTAGAGATCCTAATAGAAGAAGGCCCAAGTATACAGATAATCCTGAGAAGAGGAATGTCAATTGGTGTGATGAAAATGATGAAGAGCCAACAAACACCAACCACCCTAATGACCAACCAAACAACATCAATTTCATGGATGATTTGTCTTTTGATGATGGGTTTGGAAGAATTCTCCTAGAGGAAGAGCCATGGGAGCAAGAGGAAGAAACTTGGGGGCAGGGAGAAGATTGTGTTGATGATCCTGAGCCTCCATGTTTTGCAATAAACATCCCTGAAGCAAAAGAAGAACCAGGGGTTAGAATTTATAAACGAAGAGTGGATTCCCAACCATCTTTCTTTGACAAATGAAGAGTAATTAGTGAAGATAAAAAGGAATAAGAAGATCTCGCCTTAGGAGATTTGAAGTTGAACATTGACATAGAGAAAGAGTTGAGCAAGATAATGTGTAACATCCCTATAACTGAACTGATGAATGTTCCTTCTATAAGAAGCCAAGTAGAAGAGTTCTTTGATGGAATTGGCCAAGGCAAAGCCCCTGAGTTTGCTTTAGAACCCGATCACATACAGAGTCCTAAGAGGATACAACTTAGAAAGGATGAAAAGGATCCACCTGTTAACATACAATCTGCTATCTATGAAAGAAAGAATGGTGGTCACCCTTCCTTTTACCTAACCTTCCACATTCAAAATATGCTCCTGCATAATTGCATGTTGGATTTTGGAGCACCTATGAATGTAATTCCTTTGCATGTGATGAAGGAAACATGATTGGAAGTGACTAGCCCTTATGGAAATGTTTGTTGCATAGACTCTAGGCGGGTGCCATCTTATGGCTTGATAAAAAAAACTCAGAGCTGATCTGTTTGCATGCTTGGACATTTCCACTATGATGGATGTAGTTTTTATTGACTTGTCCCCAGCATATGGAATGCTTTTTTCTAGAAAGTGGGCAGCCGGTTTAGGTGGATACCTCATGATGGACTTATCATACCTTTGTGTCCCAAACTCTCATGGGGATTTTATCAAGATCAATAGGGAACCCTGCTATGAGAAACATTTGGATACTTTTGAAGAGGGGATCAAAAATACATATGGGGAAGAATTGTAAAATAATGCTAAGGCCCATTTTGTAGAAGATGCAAATGAAGTGTGGGAATATAGGCATCCTGAAAGCATGTTTTTGGCAATGGAAGACTTTGACTTATATTTGAAAGAAAGTGAAACAACTCAAATTACCAAAATTATTAGCTTCGAAATGCCTGAAGATGAATCCTCAGAGGAATTAGAGGAGTTAATAAGAAATGAGAGCCCATTCTAAGATCCTGAGCAAAACTATGCAACAAATTTTATAAGTGAGGTTGATGAAGTTAATAATGCCAAACATGTTGGAAGAATCTGTCATAGAGTGAATGAATGGTTTTCCTTAATTGACCAGAATAGAGAAAGAGAAATCCAAGGACATGAACCCCTTTACCCATGGGAAAACTATCTTGAATTATCTAGTGTTGTAGATGCTGATAACGAAGTCAGTAGCACCCATGTTTCTGATTTTGCTAGGCCATTGTCGCACTTGTCTTTGGAAGATGGTAACCTAATTCAAGTCTATGATAACTCTCTAAGTTGGCAAGAGGATTCCTTAATAAATGATGCGCCTGAAGGAGATTTCAATCTCAACAATCTCGCTATTTTTCAGAGTCCTTCAACCACACCGATTAGTGCCTTATCCGCTTATCCTCTCATTCCTAGTTTTCTCTTGCCACCTGAGTCATCCAGTTTTCAGAATCATGATCTATCTCACATTCCTAGTTCTTTTTCACTACATTCTAGAGTAGAACCAACCGATCTAGAGGGTATGCATATCCATGTTCCTGCAGGGGAAGGGTCTAGCCACGGTAATGTTATATCCCATAGGCCTCATCCTTTGGAAGAAGATACAAATTTTTGGATAGTGGGAGAAAATGCCAAACATGTAGTATCTCCTCATAATGCTAATCTTAATGAGAGTGCACAAGGGATAAGAAAAGAGATTAGAGAGATCGTAGTTGGTAGCATAGCTATTTCCATTGACGATGGTCCACCCAGATTTGGTGTAGTCCCTTCCAGGGGAAGCTCAAGGATTATCACCCCGTAGCCATGAAACATCATTGATGTTCATCCCATGCCAATATGTAACATTGAGGTGGTCCCCGAACCGGTAAATAGGAATAGCTTTCCCACCGAAATTCAAGTCCTTATCCAAAATCACTTGCTGCATTTTCGATCGGGACAAGCTAATGATCTCTGGGTTGGACCTTTTTTTGTAGAATGTTGCATTGGTGATATATGTTTTCTTGTTACCAGTACTCGACGGCAGATTTTGCTTCCTATCAACCAGAGGGATTTGAGGGGATACATTCCCGACCTTACTTAGCCTTGAGTCCCACTTTGCCTTGTAGAGTAGAGTAGGTAGGACCTGAATAAGCCTTTCCCGGTAGTAGTGTAGAATCTTGCTTGATTGTCTGAAGCTCACATTTGAAGCTCTTAGTGTAATTTTGTTATCCTGCAAAATAAAAAACAAACTTTTTATTGAAATTTATGGTTATAGACTAGATTTATTTTCTGCTTTTCAGTTTCATGCATCTTTATTTTTAGTATTTTATATATTATCCACATATTGTTCTAATGACCGGTCTGTGAGTTTGGTATAGCTATGGACATGTTGTAGGTAGTCAGGTACATTTTTTGTAGCAGTTGCAAAGTTGGATGGATTGATCGAATATGTGAGAAGCACTCTTTTCAGAGCACTTGTCCCAGCTAGAGCCAGATGTTATCACACATATAGTAACTAGGCTACCATATTCTATTTTTCAGACACATTACATTTTTCAGGAAGATCTCTTACGTATGAGATGATGACATGAGCATTTTTATGGATCATGTTTATATTAGTGGACTATTGTACTCTCCCATGTCAGGATTGAGTCTCAGGACACTCAGATTTGAGGACGGATGTAGCCATTTATGTCATTACAGAGCAGTCATTGATGCCCAGTTTTATATTAGTTCTTTCTCATTGGACAGATGGTGTGTCAGATGGATTAAACTGCATGATTATGACTTGGCATTTTATATTGTGTGATGGTTATTATTACTCTTATACGTATTTTTGTGACATGTATTGACTTGTGGTATCATGATCTGGCGGTCATAATTATATGGACTTGGTTGTATATTGTACTATGTATTGATGTCCCTACTTAGTCTTGGAATTTCTTGATCTATACTCATTGGTTTTATCCTCCTTAGGGAGAATAGAAGTAGTCATTCCCACAATTGTTTTGGCTTTCTAGTGTTGGCTCCATCATTCATTGTCTTCACCCATCCATTAACTTCCAGTTTAGTTTTCAACCAGACTGACTTCTTGACTTATGGCATGGAGGATCTTTCTCCCTGCTAGAACGTTTGTTGGACAAGCCTCCTTGTCTATATTGTGTCTCAGCTCTGATTTGGTGAAAAAACTTGCCTTTGGTAAGTTGGATAGTATGCCTAAATTATTCTGGTCAGTTGTCCCGATGTTTGGCACTATGCAGAACTCCCCCTAGTCACTTGAGATGTTGTTGGCTAAAACTGAAATCTCATATACTACCTGTATTGAAAGTATTGAATATGCACGCATGGAAAATGAAAATTATAAAACTGTTTTTCTTAACATATGTAAAGAGGGAAAGAGCAATGAAATGCTAAAATACTCCTTGAAGAGTATAAGAAAAGGTCCAAAAAGAAATGGCTAAAAATATGCTATATCCAAATACTACTGACCTAATAAAAATAAATATGTCCTGGATGAAAGCTGCAATTAGTTATGCTTTCAAGCACTGGTGAAGTACCGAAGGGTCATATAGGCCAAAAATGCCATGGAATAAAATTATGGTCCTAATGAACTTGGATCAATCTTGATGTAGTAATGATGCCTAAGTTGAATAAGCACTCTCTAAACAACTCACCCATTTGTGAGGCACTACCATTTCTTGTGTTGTTGTTTGTTCGACATTGGTTATAGTGAGTGTTCCCTTTCCATTATCCAAAGTGTCATGATGTTGAGTAGAAAGTCATCCTTTCCCTTAGCCTTGTCATTTTCACCCTTCACCCTTCTCTAGCAAATTGGCTACAACTATGAAGTGAGTATAGTCTTGAAACTCTAAGTCTGAGTAATAATAAATAAAGTCTTATATATGTATTATTTGATGTACCACGAGTGAAATGAATGCTACTTGTTGTGATTGTTACTTGAATGACGTGTAGGGCATGTCTTAGCATTTTACACTTGCAGTAGATGGATGAAAGTCTGAGTTATTATTGTTGTCTGATCAGTCTCAGATGGTTTTCTTGTTTATTGGATATGATTGATGATCAAATAGAGACCTGTGTTTTGGAAGGCTCGCAATTTCCTTAAGGAGGCATAAAGTCAAAGAATTAAATTATTATATTATTTTATTGTGCCATGGGGACACCCAGAGAGAGTTAGTCAAACACTCCTTGGACCCACCATGTGCTTCATTTATTTCTTGTTGAGTGGGTTACCTTTTTATGGGTGGTTTAGTCCACTTTGGTAAATTATGGTTATATTGATCCATGTGTTGTATGTTGATCCACTATGGTTAATATTAGCCACTCATTTTGAAATTGGTTAGGATTGGGTTATGATTGTGGTTCTCTCATTTCTATTTAAAGGAGAGAGTTTCTCATTAGTAAGGGGTCTTTGGCTCTTGGATATGAATAATAGAAAAACGTTTTGTGGATATTTTCTGGATCTGCTTTGCATCTGATGTTCTCAAATGGTGATTGGATAGTCTTTAGCTTCCTGGCATTGTGGAAATTCTTATGAGATCTATATTTTTCTGCTATCATTGTTTTTCCTACAAGAGGGCGTTTTGGCTAGAGCGTTTTTGCAAGGAAGCGTCAACTCTCTTTGTTTTCTTCATCTTGGATCAAGGAGTTTTCATTAGTTTCATTGTGATCTATGATTACTTCATTTTAATTTCTTGTATCATTTGGTTTCTTTATCTCGTATTGGAAAATATGATATTGTTGACGTTAGCTCATGTAGGATAGGGGGCGCATTGGTGGTTTGTGGCTTACATCCTTCATAGAAATCATTGGGATCTTCTAGATCTGATCGGGATAACAAATATCATCACTGTTAAAGAATTCTACAAGCATTTCCAGGTAATATATAATAGGTAAGTCTCTTCTCTTCATATCTTATTCCATTGTACCTTGCTTTATTTCACTTTTTTTTGAAAAAACTCCTAAAATACTAAAAACCCTAAATAACAATAAATCCAGGAATAGTGTGATCTTTGGCCAAACCATTTCTGGGTTTCATATATCAGGTCTCCCCTTTACTAAATATACTACGACACTGGTCAAACTCATGCTAGTTTGATCTAGATCTGATTTTTAGCTAGAAAAGTACATACCCCCCCCCCCCCGCACTGAAAATTTGACCTGCTAGGGTTTTGAATTTCTCTAAATTTTGACTTCACAGATGGATAGATCAGGTCCCACACTATCCAAATCACCTTCAACTCTTTCGATATTCTTGGCAGTTTGACCTAGATGTGAGTTTTTGATTGAAACAGCCCTCGCGCTGTCACTGAAAACTGGACTTTTCTAGAATTGACATTTTCTGAAATATGACAAGATAGGTTGGTATATTAGGGATTAAGAACTCTATAACACCCCCAAAACTGAGCTATTTCCTTCCAGTTTCCCTAGATCTGAAAACTTGGTTTTCAGCCCCGTAGCCCCCCTCATCAGATTTTGACTTTTCCAGATCTGATCTTTACTAGATTTTTCTTACTTGGGTTTATAGATCAGGATACCCTAATCTCATTTCCCCTTAAACACTAAGTTTATAGCCTATTTGTGACCCTATAACCACAGATCTGCCTCTCCAATCCATAGCGCTAGCCCTCCATTGAGCTGGTTTTCCTGTAACCTGAATTTTCGAGGCCAAATCCTTTCTGGGTCCATAGATCTAGGTATATCCTAGGTGGGTTCACTGAAACATTGGCTTGATGCTAAATCCATTTCCCAATGTACATAAGGAACTAATCTACTAGCTAGTGCTAGCCCTAACTTGACCTCACTTTCATTCCCTTTGCCAACATTCATTTATAAATCGAGTTACCTATCTTTCACTGAGTACGTCTCCTTGGTAATAGACAGTCCCAACTTTGTCCTTGCTTACCCTGTCACAGTTACGTTTCCCAAGGCAGTGGTCATGTCTATTAGTTGCTAGTACCTAAACCCTAGGTCTAGGGTTTCCATTTACCTTGCACCTTACATACCTTAAAGCCCCATTTGATCTATTTTGGTGTCTAGGTCTGATCACTCCTATCAGGAGCAGATCTGGGTCTCCCCCATTATTGTCTTGGATTAGGATAACATAAAGTGAAGGCTGCCTTGATTGACATGGAAACCATCCATTTGGGAGTCTAGGAAGTCATGGTTCCACCCCTTAGTTGCTTGCCCCTCTACCATCAAACTTGGATCCACCTCGCACAAGCAACTACAAGGTGATTGATAATAGTAACCATTCACTAAGCTCAATGAAATTTTTTCTATCCAAAAGAAAAGATATGAAATTACCTTTGATGTTGTACATTGCTCTGTGGATCTTCTCCATGTCTTCAAGGAAGGATGGCTTCTCCAAGGAAGTAGCTCTCCAACAAGAATTTGATACCAATTCTTGAGTGTCATGGAGTATGCTAAGGGCCTCTCGGATTTTATTTTCATTCATCTTTAAGGACCCCTCAAGAAAATGAGGCTCTTGCAAATGAACCTCCTCATATTCTTCCTTCTTGTTTGGACCAACTTCATGAAGCTCAAGTGGTGATGGGGAAGTTCATCTTGTTTCTTCTTCAACTGCTACAAGGTCTTCATTTTCATGTTTAATGAAATTTTGGCTTGTAGCAACATTTTGAAATCTGATCTCTATGTCACCAACATATATTTGTGAGCACCCATCAGTAGGTACTGCTTCATAGTTCAAGCATCCATCAGTTGATGCTCTTTAATCCATGTCCATAGTAGAATTTGTTTCAGAATGATATTCAATAGTTTCAAGGTACTCTTCTTCCTTCTCGTGTGATGTTTCCTCACATTTTTCAAAGTAATTTGGGAGTGAATTTCTATCTTCTTCATGTACTACTTCTTCTACTTCCCCTATTTCAGAACTAGGTGGTTCATGGGTCTCCTCTTTTTTCTCCTTCATGCAAGCTCATGCATTTTTCCCCTTGGTCTTCTTAAAATCAATATATTTTTCCCAACTTTGGATAGCCAAAAATTTGAATCCTTTCATAATATTCTTGGTCATGTCTTCAAGGATAGGTTCCATGATTTTTATTATCTCCTTACCATCATATGAGGTTTCCTTTTCATCCCTAGTCATAGTTTCCAAAAAAATTTCCTTCTTCTCCTACTTTTTTTTCCTCTTCAACAAAAGCACTTTTGGTTTCAATATATAATTGCGGTCCTTGAATTATTGTACTCATAAATATCAGACCAAATTAGGTTCCAAGATCATGCTCTGATACAACTGTAATATCCCCTTTTAGGAAATTTTATTAAAATGCCCAATTTTCCATTTTTTTTCACATTTTTGGCTCTTGACTAGTTTTAGTGTCTTGGTCTCCAAATCATCCCAGTTGCTCCCAAATATTCATAGAAGGTGTATGAATTATATAATAAATTAATTATAATGTTTAGGGGTGTATTATTTCCCTCCAAACACTTCTTCAAGTTTGTACTAAATTCTGAACAAGATGGACAATTTTACATGGAAATTTTGGGCTCAAATCCCCCTGGGGTAAGTGGTAGAAATGGCTTCCCAAATGTGAATAAATCCACTCAAATATTTAAATTGAAGCAGGGGATGTGTATAATAAATTATTAGAGACTCATATGCATAACCAATCGAACTCCCATGGCTGTTATCACTTCATTCAATTATATATAAACAACTAGTTTTGGACCCTTGGGGAAACGAGATGTAGTTTTCCCCAAATGCTATGAAATTCGAACCAATGGAAAAAAATTATCAGTTACATACCATGAAGCCCATAAAATAATTTAATAATAGTTAATTCATTCATAAATCATCAATGTTGCACACATATATTCGATTCCATTAAGATTGCAAGAGTTTACAACAAGGTATTTGGGAAATGGCATTGTTTCTTCAATATTGGACAATAATAGATGATATATATTGGATTTTACAACTGGGATATTTTTGAAATTAAAGAATATATAATTTACATCATAATACAAAATACTAGAGCAAGAGAAGCTCCCTCAAAGAGATTAATAGCTCACCAAGTGCGCCTCACTCCATAGAGCTAAAATATGGTGAGAAAACTTGAGATGAATGGAAGAAAAAGATGATGTTGAGATGTAAATGAAATTATTGTAGCTTGTACCTACAAATAAGACTCAATTAAATCTCCATGAAATACCCAAGTGGCCTTTCCAAACACCAACTAGGATGGGAATCTTTCACCCTCGAAATTGGCTTAAGCAAGAAAACTAGTCATCCACTAGCTCTCACAATTCACAAATGAGAAAAAGCTTCTTCTCATGGCTGATCCTTGTATTTTATAAACATTATTATTATTCTAAAGTTTCAAATCCATCCATAAACCAAATCCAATTCGAATTGATGTGGCTTCACATGCTATGCCATGCGGCCTCTCTCTTCACCTTACCTCTTCTCCCAAATTTGAGTAGGAGCCTCTTGGCCTTCTCCAACTCCCAAATTCGACCTCTAATATTCTCTATTCAGTCCTGACATGTTAGTATGTCAGTATGTGAGCCTTCAGATATGACTTGTGTCATAAATGTCATAGAATCTCCATCATTGATGTCATAGATGTCATAAATGTAAGGGGAATCTAGCAAGTGTCCATGAAACTCCGATTTGGATCTTCCCCTCCCATGTAAGTTACAATTCATCCCAAATTCGACCTATGAAGTATATGTACAAGTATATTAACCTTATAATCCATCCCAAAACATTAGGATTCCCATAGATTCAAAAATTACAAGAGAATGATGAATTTAACATAGGGATTCTAGCTTGAGTGGGTCCCATAGTCTCCATGTGTCTTCATTCTCCATAGCCATTTCAATTTTTTCTTGTATATATTTAATAAAATACATTATTAAATATTATCGTCTTCTAATGTCTGAACATCATTTATTATCCCCCTTATTCCAAATCTCAAAGCTTCCACCCCCAACCTACGAAACTAGTGATTTTTCTCCGTGGCAATTATTTGGCTTTTAGCATCCCTTTGACAACTTTCATGAATATGGAAAATGTGATTTGGACAGTGTGACCCAATGCAAAATTTGGGACATTAAAAAAGTAACATATGTCAATGTCAGATAATACAAAGAAAACGAGACATATACAACATGGACGAAAAATGATTTTTTCAAAGAAAGAAAAGCATACATGTACATGGGGGCGGGGGAGAGGAGGGTCACCCATCAAGATATCATGCTACATAAAAAAACATAAATATACAATTAGAAAAATTCTAAAAATTAAAAGAATGAATGTTGAATAATAAAAGCATAATTAAAATAATACCTGGGTATGGGAATATTCCTCTACATGAGAGGGACTACACTGGGATTCAATAATCTCATCCTTCTCACCCTGAATAAAACATATTATATCCATATTACGATGTACTGAATGTTATAATATCTACTATAAATATGTAAATAATGATGAAAAATTAAACAGTATAGTTCTTACAGCTAATGGTGAAGAACTAGACCCATATGCAACATTGACTGTTGCATCAATGTTCTCAACATCAATCGACAGACTATGCAAATATGGGGTGCCATGGGACACCAGCTGTATATTTGTTCACATAATTTGTTAGATAATTAAATAAAAATACATTGCGAAACAATTGAAAATTGTGATATAAAACAAAATATAATATGAAAATAATGAGTTTTACTTACATATTGAAGTAATCCATCATCCTCGAACTCTGAAGCAGGTCCATAGCACATGCCTCCACACGTTGTGCAAGGGTGTGGAGTAACACGACACTCTAAACACTCTGCGTCTCCAGTGTGATCTGTAGATGGATCATTCCTATGCAATGGGCTGGCCTCAGAAATGCCAACCCCTTTGCCTACATTTCCTTGGACTACATTCCCATGCTTAAGCAATGTGTCTGCTAAGTCAAATAAATGTAGGAGGATATACCTGAGGGGGTTTTGGTGTTCATGGAGGGCGTGCCACACAGTTAGGACCAGTCCTAGCCCCTTCCCTATCTTGTGGCATCCCATGACCCACACCGTGGAAGTCTAAAATATCGAAATAGTTCACATGTTTCCCTAGGATGAATTCTGCATACAACTTTCTCAGGAAATAAAATGGGATGTCCCTATTCCCATGAAGGTCTTCATCGAACACCATATACCAGCGATCCATCGAATTGGATTTCACATTTGGTTCCAAGCACCAGTTTATGGAAATGTGTGCTCGACTCGTGGGTAGAACTAATCTTGTGCTAGGGTTCTAGAATAATCAAAACAATTGGTCTTTTGTAATCTTTAGGTTTTTTATGTCTTTATAACTCAAACCATCAGAATAGTATTGCCTCATGGATTCTCTATACAAGGTAATGTTGTACGAAGATCCTTGGGAATTGGCAATTGTGTTTGTTATGGTGTCCAATGCCTTGGCTAAAGATTGTCTCAAATGACCCCCCCACTCTAAAAGATGAGCTAAGGCGCCTCAATGCACCCAAACGAGCCAGAATCTGTGAATTCTGGTCTTGTTCCCCCTTCGTGTTTGGGTTTGGTTAATTTTTCATAGTATCTTGAACATTCATGTTATCTGTTAAGATTAAAACAACGAATTGCAAATTGTTTTAATATATCATTATTTGATTTAATTCAATTTTTTTTATTAAATTCGTTTTAAGTTTTTAACAAATATAAAAACTATGAAATTAAAAAAAACAAACAAATATTGAATACAATTGTGGATGATATGAGTACTTACCTTCCATTGGATCCAAGCCACCTCCACAGCCATCTCCAAACACTCTAACGCAAAACGCTGGTGCGGTATTTCGTAGGTGCGGTATTTCGTCGTCGTGATATCGCGCACTATGCAAATAACAAAATGAGCTCCGTGACCTCTGTTTTTTTGGGGGGGTGTTTTGCATATCGCATATGTGATATATCACACTTGTGATAATCACATATGCGATATCGGCTAACTAACCTTAGCCTCGTCTTTGGGCTCGTGTTTTCCAAAGGTAGCATCAATAACGCATATGCATTGTATATTTACATTTTGGAAGTGCATTTCCGATTTCTAAAGTGGAACTAAAAGGTGGAACCAACTTCGTTCTAGCACCCTTATACAAACACATTTAATATTTCGAAACTTCTAAAGTGCAACTAAATGTTTTGTTCTATTTTCTAATTTTTTCTATTTAATGTAATTTCTACATAGATTTATTTGAACTTTGATTGGTGCTATACCATAAAAATTAAGAAGAATCAAATTCACAAAAAATTAAAAAGTGTCTATTATTAATGCAAGGAAACATAGATATAGGTGAAGAGGAAAGCGTTCCACCTTTTTTGATTTCATTCTTTTTTTTCACTTATAAATCTTTTACTCTCTTCATTAAAATTAAAATGTTTATTATCATTCATAAATGGAAACTTGAAAATAAAATAATAAAGTTGAATAGTTTGAAAATAAAAAAAGAAAGTTGAATAGTTTTCTGTTTTTTTGTTGATTTCTTCATGCATGGAAACTTGACTCTAATGAAGAATTGAAAATTGAAAATAAAAACGAAAGTTGAACAATTTTCTTCTTTTTACAGATTTCTTCGTGCATGGAAACTTGACTCTAATGAAGAAAGTATTTCTTTTAGTATGGATGATTCCCTTGTTCATTTTTGTCTCCACCTTTGTGTTTTCATCTTCCATTATTCACTTGTGGGAACCTACACCAACAACTACATCACCACGCTTGTGGTACAATGGCATTGACATGCCAATGGATTTTCCCTTGCATGTTTTGCAATGGTAGAATTGTTCCAAATTACCTCTGTATGGACGATATATTCCTTCCAGTCTTTCAAGTTTCTTCAATTATTAAATCCATCTCTTTAGTCAATCGAATAATTGTGTTTTCATATTGGTTGCAGCCCAAAACATGAAGACATCTCAATTCCATATTTATATCCCAAATCTAGTGAAGCATGTCAATGATGAGTTGGTCATTTTAATAAGAGCCTAAGCCCTCTTTGTAAATACACAAAAACAATTATGGAATTTACACTAGATATAGTGACAAGGTGCCCTTTATCTTTTCAACCTCACCCTAAATGTTCCAAGAATCAAAGTGGAATGCTTTTATCAATTTCTAGTGAGTGATTCCAATTGGGAGATCTAAAAGTTTTTAAAATTTTGCCATAAGATAAATCATATGAAATGACTATTTTTCATGGTTAATCTCTTTATATTTTGTTAAAATCAATAAATCTTTGTTGAAATGCATTTTTATTATTCAAAGAAATTTATGAATTCAACTTCTTTTAATATCTTGACTCCATTTTGAATTAAATTCAAAATTATATAATTATAAAAATGTATATCTACAATTTCAACAATATTTTAATTAAAAATATATATAATTCTTATAATGTGTATATCTACAATTCTAAGAATTCAGTTTTATATTTTTTTGTGGTTTTTATTTGAGACTGAAAATTCTGTTCTATTTATTTTACTAACCTGATTTAGATTTTACTGTAAAAAATATATATTCCACATATAACATATGCATAACAATAATTTTCAATTTATTTGTGTTGCTTTTTTTAAGCTTTGAAAGTGTTGCTGCTAGCAGCCCTTGTTATCGTTAGTTTTAAACATATCATAATCATAAATAACAAACTTTATCTTTTGTAACTTCTAATTTCCAAGTGGAGAACCAATAAACTTATCTCTATACATATATATTATTTATTAATAAAATAGTTTACATTTAAAATGGAAAAAAAAAAATTTAAAATCACAAAAATAAAAATAATTATTAAACATATAAAAAATTAAAATAAATTAAGAATACATTTAAATAACAAATGTTTTTCCAAGTACCGAAATATGATGCTGAGCCTTACAAATTGTATGTCATGATGAATAACTTTAATGTTCATTGTAACAAGAGAGACACAATCATACAGCAATACACACAAGTGCATTCTTATTCATCGTAACAAGCTCGATGCATTTTGACATCTGCAAATAGACAGAATACTTCCCCTCAGAGGTGGGGATGTAATCTACCATCAGCTTCGAGCATTTTGACAGATGTAGTAAACAGACGAAATACTTCCCCTCCGGAAGTGGGAGGATTGACTTTGAATACAGAGAATGTTATTCGATAAGAAGGATTGAAAATTCAATGAGTAGCCCATTGTAAATGTTAATACGCCATGTCTACAGCCCCTGGTTTTCTTTTGTGATGCTCTCCAAACCACAAAACTTCTTCTGTGTCTCTCGTCTCCATTAATCCCCATGTCGCTGCAACTGCACTGGATTTTCACTGCATCAATATTCCAGCTTAATTTTGGGTTAGCCGTCGCTGCTAGGAATAATATTAAAAAATATTAAAAAATAACCAGGCGGCCAATATTGTAAGGAATGGTACAGCTTTAGCCTGTGGTCCTATCGATTCAAAGGATTAAGAATATTGGAAGATCCTCCTTACGTGGTGCAAATGAGCAGTAGTACTAATACAATGCAGATGGTATACGTTGCAAAATGGTATACGAGCTTTGCAAGGAAACCTTCAGTACAAGAGGAACTGATGTACTAGTCCCTCGTTGCTGTCATGGGGCTTCACTCAGTGAACCTCTCACATAGCACGTTCAATCATGGAATATTAAAGAATACCCTTAATTTCTTTACATATTGGTCCAAACTCATTTTGTTGAAACCCACTCCCAATACTGAAACCTCCCCACCACCCCTTTTTATACCCTAATCCTTATAAACCCCCCTACCCCCACAGTAAACCCTCATCTCCCCTAATACCTGGCCTGATTTTTAAGAAATTTAAAACCCGCAATATGAACTAACTTGCTACGATATTGGTCAACTAGTGAATCCCCCTGGCTGCTGTACTAGTACCTCCACCACAGGCTATTATCCACCACAGGCTATTAAGAGATTAACTTGTCTTTTGGGTAAAACTCTTCCTCTTTCTCTTTTAATCAATATGCACCGGCTCAGATTATTGTGCTTGATAGTTCAGCCAAGCCAGGTGGTTTTTTATTATTAAGAGGAATCTATTAAGCCCGGAAAACCTTTGATTTTTTGTAATGTTTGTTTGAAAGTAGTTTTAGAATATCTACATGTGTGTAGACTTCAAGTAAAGCTAAATGTTTACACAGTATCATATATATATGCATTATGTTTTGCCAGTCCAAAGTACCATAGATCTATCTATGTATATTGATAGAAATGATTAATATTCATAGCATAATTATAAATTAATGTTGAACGAGAATCTTGTAGTTTGGTTTTTGAAATCCCTTGTTTCTGTATTCGCTCTTTGCCTATGATAAACTGAGTAAAGCTAAATGTTTACACAGTACATATATGTGCATTGAGAAAAGCTAGATGTTTTAAAATACCAAAGTATTATATATATCAGAATCTTGTAAAGACTTCGGTTTTTGGAATGATTATTTCTGAAGTCATATGTACCTATAAGAAGTTGTTATATTTTAATGACAAGAGGATACATCATGAATTCATATAGTAAAATTTATCTCAAAACCAATAGAAAGTGAAATTTAATCTTTAAAACAAAGACAAGTTATGTAAACCTTCAGTGCATGTTAATAACACAGGTAGTCCTGGATTATCAATATATATTTAGCTGAATGTTTGGGACTTTAAAATTTGAGGGTAAGACAGCGTTCTTCAGAAATAAAAATAAGATACATCACTTTTTAGTTTATTTTCTTATATTTCATATAAGGCATGACATGCATCACCGTCATGAGTTACTCGTGATTAACACCGAAGTCTATTAGGAAGTCTGGAAGTGTAATAGGAAGTCTAAAAGTGTTGGGGGATTTTATGAGTACTTAATTAAACTGGTAATGACTAGAAAAATCTCATATTTGTTTAGCTGGTGTAGTAAAATCTCAGATCAATAAATTTTGAAGGTATAATTCATTGTTCATTGTGTAAAGTTTGTTGTTACACTAAAATCTGCAGATATGGATGAACATTTGAAACCCATCACTAAACCTTATCACCAAAAAATTCTAAAAAATGCTAGAGTTATACCATATAAGGTTTACAACCGTTATACCATTATACCATGCTGTTGTAGGTTGTATGGATACTTCAACACAAATCTCAAAGTGCAATGCTTCTATCTTTGAATTTTTCGAAACTAATTCCAGATGTAGTTATAAACCAGCGTAGATCCAAATCCTAGGCTCTATCAAGTGCCCAGAGGGATCAAATCTCTTCGTAGGTATCTATTGATTTGATTCAAACCAAAAGACACGTCTTTTTATTTAAGGTCGAGATGTAATATTTTATTATTAATATTTAATATTATTTATGGCCCACATATAATATTTTTTATTATTTTTTATTTTGTTATGAACTAACATTACAACATTTCCCCATACATGGTTTTAAAACCATATGGAAGGAACTCCTACAACCATGGGTTGTTTAGGAGGCCTTGCACATGGTCTTAAAACCATTTGCAAGGCCCTCCTCAACCATGCACAATAGCAACATCTCCCTCATATTGTGTTTTTTTCCTCACCCATATTTTTTTACAGATAATTAAATTTTTACTTTTTTATTGTTTTGTTAGGTAGGAAGATTACAACATCTCCCCCATATTAGGTTTTTTTTGGCCCACATTTATTTTAGCCTATAATTAAAAAAATATTTTTTTTTATTAATAAAAATATTAAAAAATATATATTTTTTTATTAATAAAAATAAAGTTAGTTACGTAAGGTTACAACGTTACGTAAGGTTACAACGTTATGTAACGTTACAAGATCTCCCCCATACTGGGTTGTAGAGCGCCTCTCGGCGCAACTAAAACCTCATTGCTCTAAATCTTTGTTTGTTCTGCCTTTTATAAAAGTGGTCGAATTATTCATTAAAATTAAAACTGTGTTGCAGATACAGTAAAACCCATGGACTTGGGCCTTGACAAAGCTGCAATACTAGAAATAGAGCAGCATAGCTTGGAAATACAGTAGAACAGTAGCCCCTCCTGTTCTAGAATGGCCAAAAGACGAAGAGAACACAAGCGTTTAGTATCGGAACATCGATGGACTCTGCCTGTCACATATGTCCATATTCATCAATGTGATAACTTTTCGGTAAATAGACAAACCCAAATCATTCCACTAAATGGTGCTTGTCCTTGACTATTCAAATCATTTAGTCATTTCACTAAGTTGTGCTAGTGTTTTGCTTACTAATACTATTCATATGAATGTATGGAAGAAGTGATATATATCTAATTTCTTGGGAACTATTGAGTGTTGGAGACCCATGCAGGCTCAGTTTCCTCTGCAAGCGACAGCCTTGGTGTTAGTTCACTTCGTAACTGATGGCATGCATCAGTTCTCTTTAGACCAACACTATGGCATGTTTCTTATTTTCTGCTAATGAGGATAGCTATTATGTATTGTAATATTTTACACACATCAGTACATAATTATTCATTTCTTCTCTCTGTTTTCATTATTTTTTTGTTTTAGAAGTTGTGTGTTCTCTCTTACTAGCTAGATCTTTCTATGTAGGTGTTCAACACTCATCTACATGGTATCAGAGCTCTGCTGCTAGGACAAAGGCGCACTAGCATTTTTTATTTGCAGGTACAAAAGATTGAAAATAGTTGGAAGAATGGAGTTTCGAAAGGAAGCTATTCTTACACCATACAATTATTTTGCATGGGAAGCAAAGATGGAGATCTCTCTTCAAAGCAGAGGATTGTATAGGATTGCTATGGCCACAGAGGTTGAGCCTACAACAGCCATAGAAAAGTCCAAATACCTCAATAAGATGGATGAGGTCTATGGAGCCCTCTGCATGCACATCTCCCTGAGCTGCTTTTCCATATTTCTTCTTGCAAAAATCCCAATGAAGTTTGGACCACCATGAAAGGAATCTTTGGCAAGCAAGATGAGATGAAAGGCCACATGCTCGAAGTGGAGTTGCTCTCTTTGGATCCACAAAGCTTCGACAATATACAGGATTTCTTCACAAGATATAAGGATTTGCTGCTGCAACTCAAGGGTTGCGGGGTTGATAAATCTAAGGAGGAAAAACGGATGGTTCTATCCATCCTCTCCAAGATTAGACTGGAATACTCTGTGTTTGTCTCCATGTTTCATTCAGTGAGGCTCACCTCTGGTAAGAACTGGACCATGCCCACTCTTGATGCTTTTATTGAATTTTTGTCTCAGAAACAAGACAAGCTCATCAATATGGAAAAAATTAGGGGCTCCAAGGCACATGCTCTTACTGTACATGATGGAAGTCATAACCCAAAATAGAGATTTAAATCCAAAGACAAAGGAAAGGCACATGCAAATCCAAAGAATGAAGGGAACACCAAACCCTTCAGTGATTCCTCTGAATCCAAAGGTGAAAAGTGGAAGAAAATGGAGAAATGCACATACTGCAAGAAAGGATTCCATCCAGAATCCTCATGCATGAAGAAGGAGATAGATCATATGGCCCGGATACTTCAGAAGCAAAACCTTGGGGATCACATTCCAGAGGTCACCAAGAAGAAGCCTAAAGATCATGCTCTCGAGAAAGGTAACTCTAGCCATGCTTTGATTGCCATTAATTCATATCCATATGCATGGATTGTAGATTCAAGTACATCTCACCACATGGCTGCCACCAAGGAAGCCTCATCTTCATTGGTTGCATGAAAAGGTCCTCCTATACTCATGGGGGATGATTCTCCTATTGATATCACTGGCAAGGGCATAATTGAACTCCAACATGGTAGCTTTGAGGATGTGCTACATGTTCCAGAATTCTCGGTGAATCTTCTCTCCTCTATTAGATTACACATTCTAGCACCATAAAAAGAGTTGAATTCACTCCTGATGCTGTGAATCTCTTCGACATACAAAGCTACTCTAAAGTTTCCACTGGTGAGGTAAATCACAGACCCAGGATTTACACCTTTTCTGAATTAATTGAACCAAATTCTACCTAATTACTTACGCATGATGATGATAGTAGTAGGTTATGGCACGAAAGATTTGGTCATCTTAATTTTAGATACATGCAACAACTCTACAACTAGGGAATGGTCATTGGCTTTCCCAACATTCATTTTTCCAAAGGAGTTTGACGAGGATGTGTTCTTGGTAAACATCCTCAAGAGAATTTTGGAAAAGGGAAGGCTCAAAGGGCCTCATCTCCCTTGGAGCTCATCCATAGTGATTTGATGGGACCCTTTCCTCATCTGTCCATCAATAAGGCGATGTATATTCTTACATTTATTGATGATTTCTCACGATATACTTGGGTATATTCTGAGACAGAAATTTGAAGTTTTTGAGCATCTCAAAGACTTCAAAGCAATTGTAGAGAATTAGTCCATGAGAAAGATCAAAATCCTATGCACAGACAATGGGGGGGAATATGTGAACAGGAATGTTCAACATCTTTGTTCAGAGGCTGGTATACATTTGCAACATACAATACCATACACTTCATAGCAGAACGGAGTGGCTAGGTGGAAGAACAGATCCCTCAAAGAGATGTCCTCTTGCATGTTGCATGCAAGGTCTCTTCCTTATAAACTATGGGTTGAGGCACTTAACTGTGCTAACTACATACATAATAGATATCCTCATAGATCTGTCAAGGACGTGACTCCTTTTGAGGCATGGATCAGTTGCAAACCGGAAGTCACCCACTTCCGAATACTTGGATCATGTGCATGGGCCCTCATACCCACTAAAAAGAGGAAAGCATTAGATCCTCAGAACACTGCATGCATATTTTTGGGATATTCCGATGATGTGAAGGGTTACAGGTTGACTGATCCCTCTACATACAATATCTTTCTTGAGTGAAGTGTCGAGTTTGAGTAAATCCCCTTGCATGAACCATTGGAGTCACATGCGGAGACTTTTGTTCCTCTACCTACACCACACATCCGTGATGATGATTTCACTCATTCTGATCATGATTCATATTTGAGTTCCAGATATGACGGAGAACATGAGCATGAATATGTTGATCCACCTCTTTTCTCCCCTCAGAGAACAAGGAGCTTAAGAGAGATATATGCATAGAAAAATCCACAGGATGCAGGTGACATTGTGGGGGATCCAGTGGATCCGAGGATGCATTCCCAGTTTGAGAAGCCTTTTCATGCACTCACAGCTACTGAACTAGTGATTCCCATGCATTGTTACATGGTTCTCTCTTCATACTTGTAGGCCTATGTAGAGGCTGCAGGGAATCTCCCCTGGGAAGCTGCTATGCAGGATGAGTACAAATCTCTCCTCAAGAACCAGACTTGGGATCTCGTGCCACTTCCTTCAGATAGGAAGCCTTTCAGATGCATATGGGTCTACAAGACCAAGAAGGTAGCAGACGGACAGATCAACAGATACAAAGCCACGCTAGTTGCCAAAGGTTTTCAGTAGGTTCATGGGTTATATTATGATGAGACCTTTGCTCCAGTAGCAAAGATGGCTTCCATTCGATTGGTACTTTCCATTGCTGCGCCACGGAGGTGGGAAGTCCATCAGATGGATGTGAAGAATGTATTTCTTCATGGTGATCTGTCTAACGAGATCTACATGGAGAAACCACAAGGCTTCATACAAGATTCATCCTTGGTTTGCAGATTGAAGAAGTCTCTCTACATCCTTAAGAAAGCCTCGAGAGCATGGTATGCCAAGATGGACTCCTACCTATTGTTCCAAAACTTTGTATGGTGTAAGTCAGATCAGAATGTATACATGCTTAGGACATCTGACTCACCTTTTCTACTAATTTTATATGTGGATGATTTGTTGATCACTGGAAGCTCGACTTCAGCACTTGCTACAGTCAAGACGATTCTGCATGACAAGTTTTTGATGACAAACATGGGTCCATTACATTTCTTCCTTGGTCTTGAAATCAGCCACGATGCCTCAGACATCAAACTATCTCAAGCCAAGTATGCTCGAGATCTTCTAGAGCGATTCCATATGACAGACTGCAAGTCTGCACCGACTCCTTTCCTATCTGGGGTCAAACTTGAGGATGGCAGGAACACTCCATTGGTTGACAACACTCTGTACAGAAAGTTAGTGGGGAGCTTGTTGTATCTTACACACTCTCGACCGGACCTCTCGTATGTAGTTGGGGCATTCTCTCGGTTCATGCAGGATCCACATGAGCTACATTGGAAGGCTTCCAAGCAGATCCTTCAATACGTACATCACACCATCACCTTTGGGATTCACTATGCAGCAAATTGGAACTCATAGGATTCACTGATTTTGATTGGGCTGACAATAGCATTCATCGCAAGTCCACATCTGGGTACTCACTCAGTCTAGGTTCAGGGCCAATTTGTTGGTCAAGGAAGAAGCAGGCTGCTATTGCTCTATCTTCATCTGAGGCCGAATACAAAGGGGTAGTCAACATAATCGTTAAAGCTTTTTGGGCTACAACACTTTCTCACTGAGTTGGGCATCCAGTTCCACCAACCTACTATCATCTAGTGTGACAACCAGAGCGCTCTAAAGTTCTGCAGAGATCCAGTACAGAGGTAGGGGACGGAGCACATAGAGATACACATGCACTATATCAGAGATTTGGTGCACAAGCATATCAGCGACTTGCAGTTCTGTCTTTCAATATCTTCACCAAGACCTTCATAGCGCATAAGTTCCACTCTCTGCATGATCGTCTTGGAGTGAAGGACATAGTTTCCTAGCAAATGTCTTTTTATTCTTTTGCTACATTGTATCTTGAGGGGGGGGTTTTCCCATGAGGTTTTCCCTCTTTCCTCATTTTATTTCAGTGTTCATTAGTTTCATTGTTTTTGGGTGACCTATTATGGCCTTAGTTACTGGGGCCCTTTCTTTATTACCCCATAGTAGTGTTCATGGTGAGTGTTGGAGGCCCATGTAGGCTCAGTTTCCCCTGCAACTGACAGCCTTGGTGTCAGTTCACTCTGTAACTGATGGCATGCATCAGTTCTCTTTAGACCACCACTATGGCATGTTTCTTATTTTCTGCTAATCACGATAGCTATTATGTATTGTAATCTTTTACACACATCCCTATAGAATTATTCATTCCTTCTCTCTGTTTTCATTATTTTTGTATTTTGCAAGCTGTGTGTTCTCTCTTGCTAGCTAGATCTTTCTGTGAGGTGTTCAACACTCATCTACATTAAGAACTTTAAATTTTCTATATATAAATATATGTTGGCCACTTAAGACACATAGGTTTGATAAACCTATGTGATATATGCGAACTATTGCTAGATATTAGTACTAACCGATGGATTTCTTTCAATCAATCAGATGGGGATTTTTTGTCTACCTATATCGGTAGTAATTCCAGTGCACGATCATCGCAGCATGACTGTGCTGAGCAAGCTTTTATATGGCTCAATGCACATGAACTCATATGATTGGTTTGATCACACATTCAGCACAGCCATGAATTCCAATCACCAATATTCTTTCCCACCAGGATGTAAGCATTGATTGTGATTTAAGTAGTTATGAACATTCATGTAATTGCGTTGATATAAGAATACTAGCTATTGATTATCCTGTTGAAACGCATCTATTTTTGACAGTGAGACTTGCAAAACTGAAGTTGGACGCTGTTTTAAGAGCTCCATATTGTGAAACATCTGTATTATATCCAACAACAGGGGGCAACATACATTCTTTCACAGCAGTTGTGTCTTGTGCAGTGCTGGATGTACTAATTCCGCCTTATAAAGAGGATCCTGCTTACTACCGTGTTCATCCTTACTCCAGTCGACTTTTGCGTGAGGGTACGCCCTACTGGATTTTGATTAAAATACTATAGAAACTGATTTATGTAAGTGTTTTTCTATTGATATGCAATTTGACAGGATGCAAGAACAAAGGAGATGTCGATTCTGAAGGCTGTGTGTGGTTGGAAGAAGTGGAAAAAACTGATAACTACGTCATGAAAAGGTGAGCTCATGGAGGCCTAATTATCAATGTTATTTGATGGTGTTACCCTTTGAACTAGTTTTATAAGTTTCACACATGCAGTTTTTCCTATACACTGTAGAACTCAATTTGGATTATTAGTCAATTGCTTTGTTTTTAGGCTATGGTAGGTGGTCCCTTCGATACTGCAACTAACTGAAGATCGTCCTCAACAGTGAATAAGGGCATTCCTGCATGCAAACATCCAACAGTTACATTTAGTAGTTGAATAAGTGTCCCGTTCATTGAAGCATGCAAGAGTTAAGTTAGGCTATAAAATACTGTTTTAATAGTTGGATCATGTATCATTTGAATGGATTGAGTTTTAACAAGGGTTTTAGTTAGGCCAAACATTTAATACAATATTTCGTTATAACATACTGTTATAATAGTTGTATCAATTGAATGGATTGAGTTTTAACTAGGGTTTTGGGCAGTCTAGTTTTATTTGTCGCGCATCTGTTTTATTGTCCAGCATCTACAACAGTAGTGCTGTTATCTACAGGGTGATTTACTTTTAAGTTGGTATCAGAATAAAAATTTAGATATCTAGAGGTTGATCACTAATTACATGTATTCAGTCTTTGGAGAGAGAATAATAAATATTAACAACAAATACTTCATTATTGGTTCTTCCATTTAATAGAAAACATTATTGGGCCATCAACATTATTAAAGCCTAATGCATTAATAGTCAGAGATGGTAATAGAGGCCAAGGAAGAAAGATGCTAGGGTCATATTGCAGTATCCTTATCAAGATATAAGGAGATTCCAAATATTTGTTTGGCTGTAGAATGACCATAGAGAGTTCAATGACAAGATTCAAATAAGGAAGAATGAGGAAGTAGCTGATTTTTCTGTTCAAGTTAAATTTTTTATTAATTAGATGGGAAACCATGGAGAGAACATAAAATTACATATAGAAAATTTGTGAAAAATAGTTACATCCTCAACCAGACCTTACAACGATGAAGTTGAAAACCTTAGTAGCCTTCATTGTTGGAAATATTAATCATTATCAGATCAGTACCTGACTCTTAGTTGACTTTATTACAGTGAGTATCACTCAAGATCTTGTGAGCTGACAAGAGGGAAGAGTCCACGATTCGGCAACGTAAACCACTGGAATTAATTTATGAAGCTAAGTTGTTAGGTAGATACTTAATTCTTTAATGGAAGTTGAAGCAAAAGCTTCTGTGTATGTGATTCTATCGAAGAGCAGAAGCTTTGTAAAGGATAGTCGGTGAGCGGACTAGTTTGGATCGACAAGTTTGTAATAACTTTGTTATTTTCGGACAATATATATATATGAAATAGTTTATGGTTGAATGCATGTTTATTTGGCCCCACATTCTTTCGAGATTTACTTGTGTAAATGTCTTTTACAATTACAGTTGAGTGAACGAACAAGAACCCATAAATTTCTCACTCCGTGAAAGTTCTTTATGGCACAATGGTAGACTCAAGTTTTCCTAAATATTTGGGTATATGTTTTTATAAGTTATGTTGAATTGTTAATGTGTCCATTTTTACTTCATCTTACTCACAGTTCAAAATCATTTGTAACTTCTTAAGTCTTTTGGACTAAGAAACACACTCTGTAGATTTCGAGTAAAACAAAGTGTTACTCTCGAGTGAAAGAACAAGAACTCATAAATTTCTCACTCCTTGAAAGTTCCAGATTTTATGGCACAGTGGTAGACTCAAGTTTTCCTAAATATTTGGGTATATATTTTTATAAGTTATGCTGAATTGTTAATGTGTCGATTTTTAGTTCATCTTACTCATGGGTGAAAATCATTTGTAATTTCTTAAGTCTTTTAAACTAAGAAACACACTCTATATATTTCAACTAAAACCAAGTGAACTCACAAGGTCAATTGAGTAAACCGACCAGTCCAACAAGTAAGAACTTGTAGAAGTAAATTAGTTGGGTCTAAAAGGCCGACCAAAGTTGATAAACTTGTCTAGACGAGAATTAGACAAGTTTCACATGACAAGTAAAAACAAAAAGGAGGTCGACATGAAAATTAATTTTTATTAACTGAGCGGTAAACTCATGTTTAGTTGGCTCTTTTTTGGCTAAATGGTATGAGAGCAATGTTTAGGAAAGAAATATTGTCTTAAAAAGTGGAAAAGTAATTTTCTAAAGAAAATTAAAAATTAAAAATGGCTT
Source organism: Pseudotsuga menziesii (assembly GCA_001517045.1). NCBI lineage: Eukaryota > Viridiplantae > Streptophyta > Pinopsida > Pinales > Pinaceae > Pseudotsuga > Pseudotsuga menziesii. The sequence goes on along the minus strand of LPNX010883926.1, from coordinate 33,086 downwards.
CCACTTCTCGTTCATTGCAAACTCTAATCTTTATAGGAAAGAATTATGAATATTGGTCTTTAACTATAAAGTCTTTGTTCACACATCAAGATGTCTCGGAGATAGTCCATCATGGTTATGCAGAACCACGGGGTCTTCACTTAGTGAAACCATGCCATAGCACATTAGTTCATGGCATATCAAACAATACCCCTATTTTCAAAAAATATTGGAAAATACCTCCCAAAATCATTTTTTTAACCCCCTCCCAATATGCCTTCCCAATTTAAAAAAAACCCTATTTTCACTGTATATTGCATATATCAATTTTTTCATTTACATTTTTTATACCCCTTTAGATTTCTACCTAGTATATTGACATGATACTTGACATTCATTCTTTTCCCTCACCATGCAAAATAATTATTCATAAGTGTGTAGGGTTCCTCAACAATGAACTAAGGCTACTCCCTCTGTGGTCTTTCTCCTCTTTGTTCAATAAACATGAACTTTATGACCCCCCCAACACAGAGATATGCACTCCTCTCCTTGATCTATGGGATATGGGACCTTCTCAAGAGACTAGCCACCCCTTGTTGAAATACCTAGCACATGATACTGATGGAAACAAGGAAAACAAGAGAAGAAAATAATAATCCTCCTCATTTATGATGATGCACTTCGAGTGGGCGTGCATGGACCATGAAGACTATGAAGAACACTTGAGATGACTTGTTGAGGTCATAGAATCACTTGAAGGACTAAGAAACCCAAGCACACCTAGTATTGGTCCAAGTACCCACCAAGTGAAGAACCAAAGTACCTCAAAGATAAATAACAAAAGATTCAAAGGTCATTGGACCACAAAATATTAAATATCAATGGTCAAAAGATTAAAAGAATGAAAACCCCAAGGGTGGCCTTGTAATTGTGTGGAATCATCTTCCATTTTGATGAACTATAAATAAAGATGTCTCCTCACTTGTCAATCATCAATCAAGGTCATCATTATTTCTCCTAAGAGACAAGTCGTGGGTTTCTCTGCTAAGTTCTTTGCTCCTTTTAATTCTTGAAGAAAATCACAGCCTTTGAGGGATAGGTATCTTCTCCCTAATAAGGAATCGCACGGAATATTCTGCGACTACCCATAACCACATTCCATGGTTCAAAATTTGTTGAAATCACTATCTTGTATAAAGAGAAATGCTGGATGGACTCTCTCTGAATTTCTTGAGGTTGATACTCTACTATTTGAAGAGCATCATTCTCTGCTTGTTCTAGGGATGTAAATTGCAATATGTGAATGTGCTCTCCTATGCATCACCACCATACAACAGTCTATCATGAGACAATATTGACAGCACTTATTTAACCTTCATAACAATCGTCATTCAATTACTTGTATGATGTATCTTATTATATAGTACAGTATTCATGTCCTTCATGAGTAGTTCCAGTTACATAGTTTTTCCTATGTATTTTGAAGAGGAAGTGCAATGGAAATAATGAGCGTGTGAACTTTTATCCAACATACTTTGCTCAAGTGCACCTAAGCAATAGTTTTTCCTATGTATTTGGAAAAGGAAGTGTAATGGAAATAATGAGCCTACAAATTTTTATCCAACAAACTTTGCTCAAGTGCACCTAAGGGATATAGCCCAAGGGGTTCTAGCTCAACTGCTTTTCACGAAAATTACCATGAATTTGGTTAGTTTCATGCCAGCAAGTGTCCGGTTTGAATCCCTCTAGGTAGGGAGAACTAGTCTAGGCCTACAAGTTTACTAGGGATGGCCTCCACAAATTTGGGGAAGCATCCCTTGGGTTTCCCCACAAGGTTTTCATTGGAACAAAAAGTGTAACTGAGGGATATGCTGAACATCAAACATCCAATAGAGAATAGCTACAAGAACATGGAATATGAATTAGGTTTACACGTAAATGGCCTACTCAAACTATAATAGGCATACAGGTTGTTATTGTCATTCTTTTCCTTTCTTAAACATTCATTTCCTCTAGCAGAATAATGCAAAAACTTTAACCCACTGTTCTGGTTTTTTAATCCAGCGTTAACAGCCTATGATACATATTACATATTAGAGACTCAAGGTTCATAAATAAAATTTTGAAGCACATAAATACAAATAAAGGTAGAAAATGAATATTGACCGGATCGACTTGAATTGATTTACTATTGTGAGGCCCTGTACCACAAACTTGAATGAGGGCAATACCATCCCCATTGTATGTCTCATCATGAATGCCTTTCTCAGTAATGTACTTTTTCTAGCCAGCACTTAATCCACCCTAGAGGATCAGGGACAAATATATTAAAGAAATAAATCACAACATTGTTTTACCCTACAATGGATCACATGTCCCTTGGAATTCACTAGATAGGGCATCTCTTTCAATCAAACAATAGGAAAGATGAATGTGAAAACAAACAAGAGTTTAATACTTAAAATAGAGTTAAGGCTGGTACAAACCTTTAAAATGGTCATGTTAGGGAATAATCCAATAAACTGAGGTGTCTCTTTTCCTTCCAGAATACGTCCCCGCAACATGAAGGACACAATCTCAAATGTTGCAATGTATTTTTAGAAATTTTATCTACCATGTATGAGCGATGTACGAGATAATATATGTGAGGGAAAGCCACAAAACAAGCTTATTTTCAAGGAAACTAACATCAAGCAAGAAACTATGAAATTTGCATGATATCCAATAATGCCAACCTGTACAGGTCTTGCTTTCAGAGACTTAGCCATTGTATTTTTTAGACGAGCAGCAACTGCTTAATCCTCTTGAGTAAAAGGAAAGAAAGTACACATCAAGATGTCATAGAATGAGAATTGTATAAACAAGAAGGCAAAGCTAAAAATAAACAACGAACATCTTCCATGACAGAATGGTTACATAATAGCGATGAAGGTTGTACTCGTAATGGCCCCTACCATTGTAAGTCTTTGATCATGGTGCATTGCATAATATTAGAGTTAGGCATGGTGTACTTCTAAATGAAACATATTAGAAAATCCTAAACATTGTACCTAGGTGCTCTGCTTCCCTAGCCAGAAGCAAAGAAAATAATCTTCTTTTCTATCTCTAGAGTGGTAAGTATAAAGTATGATATAGCAATATCCACTGTAGAATTTACCAACATCCTCTTTAGGAACTGGGGCTTTAGAAACATTCTTGACCTTCCAGACCTACAACCAAATGCAAGTATCTGCATTCAAGTTGATGATACAATATAAACATGAACTTTTCCATTCATTAGAAAGGGATTGCTCTTGTAAAATGAAAAAAATAATCTGATAAACAAACATGTTAAGAATTGGGAGATTGAAAATTTGAAGAAATTGCAAACTGTATTGAAATATATGCATTTTTAACTAAACAATGCTAAATACTGTAACCAACAGATCTCAAGCTTCCCATTTCCCTCAAGCAATGGTGGAATTTCTTCTTTCAGTGGAGTTGCCTTCAAAATTCCCTTCACATTGATTTCTTGTTGCTACAGCAATGCTGAAAAGAATATTTAAAATTGAATAAGTGAAAGCCCTTCAAATATTATCTCTAAGCTAGTAAGTGCACAAATAATTGCTATACTCACCTGCAACTTTTCCTCTTCCATCCTCAGAGCCTGAAGTTCCACTGCCAAGTGACCAAGAGTCAAAATTTGACCTAAAAGGCAGTGTCTCAAATCCTTGGATAACTCAAGTTATGTGTGTGTTCCTTGGTCATTTTTTATTAGAAATGAATTCCTGAAAATATTATTAAAGTTTAGATATCCATCATAAAGTTCAAAGCTCAAATATTGACAATGGATCTAATCAATATTAAAAGGACATGCTTACCTCTGCAGCAAGACTCGCAGACTTTCTCTCTTCCAATTGTGTCACTCGACCAACCCACACATATAAATCAGCACTACAATCAAGTAGATAACATTTGTTTGACTCCAACATACCCTTAGACAAGGGGCCCTCAACAATTTTTATGTCCCCTTCCACAATGCTATATCACATACAATGAAATATAAACTTAAGATAGATGTCTTGTTTAAATTACTGTCAGAGTTTCAAACTTCTACCAATTGCCTAATTTATTTAATGTATGTATTCTTATCGGGTGTCAAAGAATATATTAGCTTTGACTTACTTTCAAAAGGAAAGCTAACGATCATAACCCTGCATGCAATCTCTAGAATTATTCTGTGCACAGTGGCACACTGTTGAAGAATAAGATTTTACCTGTAAAGCTTTTGAGGAGTTGATTCTACTCTAGCATCGTCATCATTTCCATTCTTCTTGCCAGTGGGAGAAAAACCTTCGAACAGAGCCCAGAACTCTCTAGAGTCAGATTCTGCTACAAGCTTCCCATCATCTACCATTATTACACAGATAGGAAAACATCTAGATGAGGTTAAACAGATGTGAAATATGTAGTCTTCCTTCAAAAATAGGGTTTAGATAAACCTACAATTCATACTAAACAATTCAAACCCTGCAAGTTTATTAAAACAAGTTCTAGCCTTATGCAACTCACCAATTACTGCAATGTCACATTTTCCTTCATGGTATTCGTCTTTGATATATTGCACTACTTCCAAGGCCATTTCTCTTTCCTGGATGTTGGATGATGCCTCATTGAATTGGTACACCTTAGACTCAGTATCAAGGACAAGAACATCATCATGGTTCAATGAAGTTCGTGCAAAATTTACCTGCATAAAATTAACAAAAACTCATTTTTTCCATTCTCAACTGCCAGCTATATAAAAATAAGAATTTTAAATGACATCCTTCAACCCGATGAGTCCAATTCAATGAATTGCAAACTTAATATATTCACCTGTTTTACTCTTACAACATGCCTGCCTTTGCATACATAAAGGAGTGGCTCAAATTTTGTTATCTGGGGTTTTTTAAATCCAGAAGCTGCACCCCCTTCCAAGGAATAATACATGGCTTGAAATATGACAAAAATTTGTCATTTTCATGGCCTTGCAATTCCTGGTATTGCACTGCACGGCCTCCAAGAGCTGCATCAAGCTCAACTGTCTTTATAGCTGTTGTCCCAACTTCATCCTAACACAAATATAAATCTCCTCACTGAAACATTATCTAAGTAAATAATGGATTGCAATCTATAATATATACTAAAACAACTTGAAATCCAAAGTATGAATACCTGGCTAGTGTCCTTCCCAAGCCAAAAATGTATATCATAGTGATATTCCCCACTCTTTGTTGCAGTTGTCTGTTAAATTTAAATATCACAAACAAATTCAAGAAACAAAGCACCAAAATAATCCCACTGACATTTCACTTTTTCAATTGTGGAGCCACGATACATGAATCCCAATGACATTTCACTTTTTCAATTGTGGAGCCACAATACATTAATCAGTTCACAATTGACAGAATTTTTTTTCTCTGAGATTCAAATTCACCTACCAAGTTACAAAAGGAAGATTCATACACTACAACAAGCAAAAATGCTTAGCATGCATTTGTTTGGGAAAATATTCTACTCAACGCTTTCCTAAAATGTCTCATGAAAACTATAATAGAAACTTTGTAAACACTACCCTTTCTCAATAAATTTCAATTCCCAGTTTCTGCAAATACATGGCATTTAGCCATGTATGACTTATGTGTTGTGTTAAAATGCAAAGCGATGTTTTTTCACATTCCTAAATTCTCATGACTATAATAGGTAATTTGGAAACTTACAGCCTTCTCAATCAATTTCAATTCCTTTGATTTGAAGATGTAGTGTATTTTGAGTGACTTGAATGCTATGTACAACTTGTGCATTGAATAAAAAGGAAAAGTAGCATTTTTTCACATTCCATTGAGTTTTAGGAACAAGTTCTAAAAATATACCAAGGTAACAACATGGCAAAATTTCCATGTTACAAAACATTGTGGCCTATTGTAATCTATCAATATGTATCAAAAAGAGGATGCTCAAAATTATGCATCTTTGATGGTCCATTATTTTCAATAACAATATATAAGCATTGGGATCTATAAGTAGAAGTTCAGCTCATATACAAAGAAGCCACTTTGTTACACTACCAGTCACATGTTACATTGTTTAGAATTGTTCAAACCAAATCAGGCATAAAATGAGAAAAATAAAAAAACAATAAGACAATCAACCGGCATCAGGATCTCTAAGAACAAGTGGCCTCTCCTCTCAAGAATGAAAGATTGAGCAAAAGCCAGAAGACTCAGAAAATTACTCCCTTTAATGCCATATTATAAACATGGGTAGTTTGATTTTAAAGACAAGAGAAGTATTGCAATAAGTGTTAACATCTAAATATTACCTGCAGAACTATATATGAATCTCCACAGTAAAATTTACCATAATCAGATTTTGGTATAGGAACTGGGCAAAAATTTTCAATACCCCAGATATCTGTGCCCCTGCAACTTTATATTAAGGATCAAACAAGTAAAGAATCCTCTATGCTTTTATTACATAAGGAAAATCCTATTCATGCCAAGATTTGAATCCCACCAATATCCAACCAAACAAAAAAAGGCCTAAAAGCAGGGTCGAAAGTAAGTTTGATCCAATCTTTCAGATCAGAAAAATCTTCTAAGAAATATGTATATTTAAAAAATCAGGCACATCATCTCTTAGGGTGGAATTCAGATGTATAAGGATACACTTTCTAACCAATGCCTTCAAATGTTGGATCAACATTTTCATTGAGACAGCCATGGTGGCTCACCCAAGCAACTTAAACTTGGCTTTGTTTCACAGATAGCACAAAAAAGGTAATACTTTGTTATTCTGATTTCCTGCATCCATGACACAAGTAAAAATAGCATTAGTCATCTTTTATCAGGTAGAACAAGTGAATGCACATTTTCACAAACCAGAAGACTCACTAGAAATTTTTTTTCAGGATCAACTGTAATAGGCAACTAGACGAGAAATAACACTAACATTGGTTAATGTGCAACACTGTAAAGAGTTTTCATGCAAATATTTATGATTCAGAATACGCATGATTTCCTTGCATATTACATGCATATTACATGCTGTCCCATACTCAGTTTCCAGTGTACCATTGTTCAGAAAAATAAATAATGCATCTCTTCTCCAACTTGATTGCAGTAATAGATTGAAATGCTTGATTTGAAAATTTTGGTGCACCTTTTATTTCAGAGTGTTGTTCAGGAAATTAGTAAGAAGATAGGAAGAAGGAAAAATAAATCATCTTCTAGTCAACAAATCTTTGTTTACAATGAGCCAAGTAGAGTGTGGACATATTCCATTTCGCGTCCTTGAACAAAAAGCAGAACTAGTCAGCCCTGTTTTTTGGATCCAAACAAATAGAGTTTAGATCAAATCTGAATCCTCTATGATACAACAAACTCAAGCACACTCCCATGTCAAAAGAAGCCACAATCACTTCATTCCTCTAAAAGTAGAATTAAAGACTGTAATGCCCTTGCCTACCACTTCTAAGCTCTACTAAATGACCTCAATAACAATTTCCATAAACACAACCCAATAAAATACTATACTGATATTGTCTAGCATGCACCAATTTGTGTAAGGGGTTATCTAATAATCTGTTATGCTCTACACACTAGAGAGTGTTATTTAATCTTTGGAGAAAAATGACAACTGTCAAGATGCTTTGTAGCTCATTCAATGCTATTAGTGTAATGCGTTTGTACTTCATTGGATTTGTGGTGTTACTGTTAAGTGTGTGCCTGTAGTCTCTGGCTTTGAGGAGCTGAGCACTACCTAGAGGGTTTGTGTATCGAGTTTGGTGAGATGAAGGACTCAAATCATAGTCCTAAGCTGCTCAGCAATGAGGCAGCTGGGGATGAGCATCCTGAAAATGGAAATCAGTCTTTCGAAGAGACTAGTAGCCCGCAGACCAAAGAAAGGCAATTATGTATTACCCTTCTTTGAATTTTGAGCTTCTGCCTGTGATTTCTTTATAGGTATGATCAAGCCCTTTTTCTTTAAAGCTTTCCAAACTCTACAAGATTAGCAGTTTTTGCTGAGTTTGGGCTTTGTTCAATGCTTATCTAACTTTCAATTTTGCGGTAGTCAATGCCTTTTGACCATCTTTGATTTTTAGTTTTCACCATAGCATACCCTTTATTATTGCATGTCTTCAGTTTTTAGGTCTCGTTAATTCTCCCTCTTTCTGAAAATTTTCAATTTTGTGTTCTGATTAATCAATGAAAAAGGTCAAAAGCATTATATCCTCAACCCATTGCTTCAATATTCCCCTTATGAGATTTGAACTATGTTGAAAGTGATAGCTCTTCACTACTTGGATTAATCCTTCAGGGGTCAAGAGCATTTTTGGATTTGCTGGTCTGAAATACAGGCATTGCTATTATGCAGGTCTCAAGCATGTTATGAAGATACTGCATCAAAGACTATTGATTTTCTGCGAGCTCTATTGCTTGCTGAACGAGCAACCTCAAAAGATGCAAAGGATACTGCTGAGCGGAATGCCAAAAGGGTAAGCAAAATTATACATTTTCTTTTTTCTTCCCATTATCAGTGCAAAGAATGATTTCCTTTTGATGCATGTGCAGCATTGCAAGCAGTAAATATGGTTTTACCTGGCAGAAATCTGGACAAAACCATGTTTCATGTTTTATGTCATGGCTCGACTGGAATTAGTAATAAGTAAAAACTGACATGCTATCTCAGGACAAAACCATGTTCCATGTTTTATGTCATGGCCTCACGGGAATTAGTAATAGGTAAAAATTGGCATGAAACCTCTATATAAATCCCATCTTGACATTCTAGATACAAAGTTTGCCCAAATTTTGGCCTCTAGGCATAATGATAGTGTCCACAAAATTTACCAAGTACTTAACATCCCATGACTATGAGAGTATAAAGCAGTTCCACTTAGAATTCAATCCTTTCCTAGCTATTTTCATATGGATTTCAATGAATACCTATGCAGTTAGTCAAATGTAGTCTGGCCACAGTTGGTGCAAATATTGGACTTAAGATCCTAAGGGTCAAAACTGTCAATAACATAGATTTTGATGCCAAATTAGGCATTTAGAAATGTGAGTAGGTCTTTTAGAGAAATGAGCATTACCAAATATGGATTCAACACAATGCATAGCATACGAGTATCTGTGCCTAACTTGTATCCCTTTGATGAAAGTAACAAGTCTTAGATCAAAGACAACACTGACATAAAATGTAAACTATTTCTACTTTTAGTAGGTATAGCATATGAATGCCTGTAACTACTGAGCAGTGAACTAAAGTTAGATAAAACATTTGCTTGAGAATAAATATCTGCTATCGCACTTTTTTAGTTGCAATTGTGTAAAATGAACTATATTTGCATAGTGTACTTCGATGAAAATTTAGTCTTGGCGTAAGGACAAGCTTCACATTATATAAAATTGCATCCTGATTAAGTGGCTTTAGCAAATTAATCCTCTTTTCACAGACAATACAAGGATAGAATGTAGATAGCAGATTATTCTTTAGAAGATTAAGGAATTCACTTTATGCATCAAGCATGATTTTGCATCAACTTATATAGCCTACACATGTGGTCTTGTAGTTGATGGAACTAGAAAGAATGATGGAGATCGAGACTGAGCAAAGAAAGAATGCTGAAGCGGCCTTGCAAGAGGTGACATCAAAATTGAATTCTAGGCATCTTTCCTCTATTTCAGATCATGTTGACTTGTACCAGACAAGAATGTAAAATCAAGGGATAATAGAAGAGGGAGTCCAAGTGAAATATGGTTGTGGCTCTAACTCAACCTGCAATGCAGTTACAGATGAAGGACAAATTGTAAAAGTTGATTTGAATAATAATTTACTACATGAGGATGGAACATTTTCAAGTTCAGTTCAATCTGAATTCTTTGTAAAGAGGGAGGATGATTCAAGTACATTGAATAGTGATAATGCTAAAGCTGAGGTTTTCTTACAGAACTCAAGTTCTGTTGGAGAACAAGGTCAAATGCCAAATCAACTTGAAATTGTAGTTAATGGCATTGTTTTGTCATCTCTATCATTGTAGAATCCAGCTTAAAGTTATGTTTCTACAGGTCATGACAAGTCTCATCTGATTGTCGTTGTTGAGAGCTTACATCAACATAATCGAGAGCATATGCATTCAATATTTTTTAGAAGATATTTCAACTTGGCTCTCTAATGAGCGTTGTTTAGGGGAGTAACAAGGACGAATCCCTTTTACACAGGAAAAACATACAGAAATGTGGATATCAATGACTGACATGATTGGATGGATTACATGGACATAAAACTCAGAGTGTGGAACTATATAACTTGCTATGAGTAGATATGATAATATTTCAAAGGAAAAATAAAAGGAAACATGGGATTCTTAGAGCTTCCCAAGGTCATAAGATCATATTTCCATTATTCTCTGTATATCTGTGCATGGTGTTATGGCTATCCAGTGCTATTTTTGGAGTATTATGAGTTCCATATAAACCAAGGCCTAGTATTCACCAATAGGCATCAATCCCCTTGGTGCCATTATATCAATATTCAACATGGTATGTGTCCCGAAAGAGAGTAGAAAAATGTGATCCATGTCCTTGTCTCCCATTTGATTCTTCATATTTCGTGTAGAATTAGTACAGGGATTGTAGGTGTCCTTTGAGAGCTTTGAGTTGTTGGTGAAAAGGTTAAGTACCCTATTCCAAAATATAAATAGACCCCTAAAAACAAAGATCCTGGAAAAATGTATCTATAGTTGTGATCATTTGATGTACAATTCCAATTATTATTTATAGGCAATGACCCCCTGTGCGAGAGGTATTTTAGTTTTTTTTTAGTGATGGCTATGAGTTTGAGAGAAATTTTGAACTTTTTAGTACATCATCACTCCAACCAATTGATCACCTCCTGTATTTGAATGTAAGACTCGCCCATCAGAGAAACAAGAATTGGGTACAAAAGATCCAATGGAGTGGTGCCACACACTAATATGATCAGCCCAATTCATTATTCTTTAAGAAAAATGGTAAAAATATATGAACTTAAAGACAAAAATTTTAAATAACCAATATTGTAATTGATGATACTATAATCATACATATGATCATGACTTGTGAGTGGCTAGATAAGCCAATGTCATGCTCTCATGTACCATGCAATTGACATTTAATGTAAACAGTAAACCTTTCCTAAATGTTCATATTGTTGTTTTCTTTGAGAGATTCCGAATGTTACACAATCAATGTTACTTAGCAATAAAAAATCTCGTTAAAGGATCATGCTTCATGCACAGTATGTTCGATGCCAATTTGGGTCATATACCCTATGGCAAATCCTAAAGCATGCAGTATACTGGATCAAAACATATTCAAAAGAATAGGACATAGGAATTCATAAATTGTGCATAAATGTAGATGGTCTTTGTCCATTGGAGGCATATTTTAGACTTGGATATATATGAATGCTTGGCAAGGCTTTTACACCTGGTTATTGGTTAAAATGAACAACCCACAAGCTCATTAGATTATGCTCTGGTGAGATTTCAACAATTATCTCACTTGTTGGCTGGTCTTTTAAAGATGGAATGATACAGGAAACTGACAACAACTTAAAGTTATAAAGAATGAATATAAAAATCATTGTTAGGTTGGTTTCCAATGAGGTAGCATCGAATCAAAAACACCACTAGGATTATCCATTGTGCTAGAAACAGGAAACATTCCGTGGCATAAAAATATTATATTGCCACTTATAACTGATTAATTATAACCCAGTTTTTCATATTGACTATTTAAGAAAGTTGTATGGACCAATTGTCACTATTGTTGAAATGAGAATATCGCTAATATTGGAACATAAACTGAACATCGATCTTCTAAAACCTTAGATCTTATAGTGGAAAATGAGGAAAAAGGTGTTGACTTTTGTCCTGAGGGATGCACCATAAGCATACACATCCAAAGCATCCTCACATTCTATAACCATCCTCAATGGTTCCAAAAAAGTAAACAAATGATCTCAGGTAGGACAAAAATATGGAAGTAAATAGATGACTTGACAATGCCGAATGTACATAAATATTTCCAAGGATTATCAAGCTGAACCCCAATTGTGAAGGGTTGTGACCGACTCTAACTTAGTCATGGCCCTTAAGCATTTCTAAATTCATGATGAGTTTTACTTCCACGATCTTAAGGAGAAAATATGGTAGTATAAAGTAAATATGCTGGTTTTGTACCAAGAGAGGTAGCCATAACACCCAAACTGAGATCCAATGAAGTCCAATTTGACAGAGTCGCCATAAATCTCAGAATCAAATGAGAAAAAATGTTATGTAAGAAGGTATCTTTCCAAACTTCTGGTAATTTAACATGATGTAAAAGCAAGAATAAAAAAACAGTTTAGATTTTGATGATGAAGGTAATGGGTGCAGATCTATCTGCCTCCCACAATCCTAGTGTGTTTTAGACTAGGCATAAATCAAAGATCATGACCAGAAATGGAAATAACACCAATTTTGATAAAACAAGGTGTTTATGCTACAAGTTGCCCGAAAAAACAGTAATCAAAGGAGGAACTTCCCAAAGTGTCAATGTTTTATATGACTCATCGGATCATAGCTTCGATTCCAAGCAAGAAACTTTCCACAAATCAGTTCATTGTCCAACATCCACGATTTGAAAAAATTCCCTCCTTATCTAGCCAGAAAACATGATGGAGAAAACCCAAGGACCAACATTGCTACGATTTGAAAAAATGCCCTAGTTATCCAGAAAACACATGATGAAGAAAACCACATGAAAACCCTATGCAGCATACGTAGGGTGCACGCAGGCACCATGCATGCTTATGGTGGAAACCCTATATAGCATACGCAGGTGCACACAGAAACCAGGCAGGCTTATGGTGGAGCACTGGAGCACTGGTGAAGGTGAAGGTGTGGGAAAGATTGTCGAATAAAATATCCCCCAACATATTGCATATTTATATAGTTAAAAAAAACCCTTTGAACCCCTAATATACCACCAATATATTGCCTCGTAATTTTTTGATTTTTAACCCCCCCAATATGAATGGACGTGATATCATATTGGTCCCTAGGTGACGCCCTCGTGTGCAGAACTAGTAGACATGAAAACATATAACAATCACACATAGGTTGAGAAATATGTCTTGAGAAAATAGAGGAAGAAAGATGGAAAAGCTTGGTTTTACATACATCAAGCCATGCATGAAAGCATAATCCTAAGAGTAGCAACAAAAATTAATGCTAATCAAGCATGGGATACATTGGAAACCACCTATCAAGGTTTGTATAAGGTAAGGACATCCACACTGCAGATTGTGAGAAGAGATTTTGAATCTCTATCCATGGAATATTCAAATACCATAGACACATTCTACACCATAGTTGTTGGTTTGATAATCCAACTGAAATCTCATGGAGAATCCATAGATGACCAAATAGTTGTTGAAAAATTTCTCAAAATTCTTCCCCCAATATTTGAAAACTTGGTTTTGACCTTGGAAGAACACACAGACATGTCGACATTTACCATTGATGAGCTGCAAGCTTCGCTCATAAATCATATACAGAGACTCAACAAAACATAGTCATCATTGAAAGGTGCATTTGCAGCACTGTCATCCATAATCCATCGTAGAGACAGGGGGAGAAACAACTTCATAGGAATAGGAAGAATTTCTTCAAGAGGAGGACGAGGTAGAAGTCCCACAAATGTCGGTGGTAGAGGAGATAATAAGAATTCAAGTCAACCAAGTGGCCATAGGTTTGATATATATAAAATTCAATGCCATTATTGTAAGAAATTTTGTCATTATGCATATGAATGCAGGAAGAAACAATATGACCAAGGAAGGAAAATCCCAAATCAGTCGACCAACACCAACACTTCGACAAGTGCAATGCTACTGGAATCAACATCTCCACTTGAATGCAATGTTATTCAAGAAGGTCCATGTGACATATGGTACTTAGATTCAGGATGCAGCAACCACATGACTGGTAATTTAAATTTGTTTTCCAGTTTAGACAATTCAGTTAAAATTGATGTTACACTTGGAAATAATGTCCAAGTTACTGTTTTAGGAAAAGGCACTATTGATTTTCTAACCAAATAGGGGGAGAGTAAGTATATCCCTGATGTCTATCATGTCGAAGGTCTGAAACTTAATTTTTTAAGCATTGGATAGCTTATAAAAAAAGGCTATAGAATCTACATGGAAGATAATCACTGTGTGATCAAATACAAGCGTCCAAGCAACTAGCTGATAGAAAAAGTGCAAATGACAAGCAACTGCTTGTTTCCATTGAGGATAGTTCCCAACATGAAAGGGAACACAAATACAAGAGCTGAGTTAAAGGAAGAAAGTAAAGAATAATTCGACTACCTTGACAAGAAAGAAAATGGAAGTTCTAATTTGCAAGCTACATTTCAAACAGATGTTCAGGATGAATCCTCGCTGTGGCATTTCAGATTTGGACATCTGAATTTTGGTGGGATGAAGCTACTACACACAAAGAATATGGTGAAAGGATTACCATTGATCGATAGATGAGAAAGGGTTTGTGAAGGCTGCATTTTTGGCAAGCAACACAGAGAGACTTTTCCAGTCGGAAATTCATATAGAGCATGCACACCGCTTGAAATTGTGTACTCTGATATTTGTGGTCCAATGCAGACATCATCCATTGGTGGCTGCAAATATTTTCTAACTTTTAATAATGACTACTCAAGAAAAACATGGGTCTATTTTATGAAACATAAATCTGATGCATTTAGTTATTTTCAGTAGTTCAAGGCACTCGTGGAGAACCAGAGTGGACACCACATCAAGATATTAAGGACCGACAAAGGAAGTGAATATGTTTCAAATTAATTTCTAAATTTTTGCAAGACCCATGGTATAAAAAAACAATTCACTGCATGGTATACACCTCAGCAGGATGGTATTGCCGAAAGAAAGAACGGGTCCATCATGGAGATGGTGCAGAGCATGTTGGAAGCCAAGCATTTTCCAAATGAATATTGGGGTGAATCAGTCGCAATTGTTGTATACATTATGAACCGATGTCCAAAAAAGAGTATGAAGAACAAAGTTCCCCAAGAAGCATGGACAGGTATGAATCATAGTGTTTCTCATTTAAAATTTTTTGGTTGTGTTGCATATGCTCATGTTCGAGATGAGATGAGAAGGAAGCTAGACAAGAAGGGACATAAATGTATTTTTTTTTATCTGAAGACACAAAATCATACAAGTTGTATGATCCTCTCACAGGGAAAGTGATAATCAGTCGATATTTTCAGTTTGTCGAGAACGAATCATGGGATGGAACTATCGACATAAATGTCGAAATTGTGTCGAATGTCGACAATGATGATATGGAAGAGGAAGTGGTTCAAACACAACATGTAAGTCAACCGGTCGCAGTACCGTTGAATCCCATGAAACCACAACATGGTTCAGCAGAAGGATCATCGGCACAAGTGGTTTCTCAAGCTACACTGACAAGCACACCAAGAGGACAACAAACTTCATCAAGCATTTTGTCAAGGTCGACTTCGACAGAACCAGTGAAGACAAGAAGTCTGCAGGAAATATATGAAGCTAGTACACCAAATTCATTCTCTCTCTTTGCACTATTTTCTCCTATTTATGATCCACTAACATTTGAAAAAGTTGTTGAAGAAGAAGTATGGGAACAAGCCATGGATGAAGAAATAGAATGCATTGAGAAGAACCAGACATGGAAACTGGTTGATGTACCAAAAGAAAAAGATGTAATCAGCGTCAAATGGATTTACAAGACCTAGGAAGATGGTGATGGGAATGTGCATAAGCACAAAGCAAGAATAGTAGCAAGAGGTTTCACACATCAACCAAGCATAGACTTCAATGAAAGGTTTGCACCTGTTGCATGCATGGATATAGTTAGAACAATCTTGGCCATTGTTGCACAGAACAAATGGTATGTTTATCAAATTAATGTCTAGTCGGCATTCTTAAATGGATATCTAGAAGAGGAAGTATATGTGGAACAACCACAAGGGTATGAAGTTCCAGGTCAAGAGCATAAAATGTATGCAATGAAAAAGGAACTCTATGGGTTGAAGAAAGCTCCTAGAGCTTTGTACAGTCGGATTGATTCCTATCTCACTGAAAATGGATTTCATAGAAGTGAAAGTGAACCGACATTGTACGCCGAAGTGAATGAGAAAGGTAAGATGTTAATTGTATGCCTCTATGTAGATGGTTTAATATTTATTGGTGATTTTGGCATAGCATATTTTAAAGCAATCATGGAAAGTGAATTTGGAATGATTGACTTGGGGCTTATGAAGTTTTTTTTGGGCATTGAAGTTCAGCAGTCTGAAAGTGGTATTTTTATATCAGAGTCTAAATATGAAAGTGAAGTTTTAAAAATATTTAACATGTCTAATTGCAAGACAGCCCCAACACCAGAAATAATAGGGTTAAAATTGATCAAGGATGATGAAGGATCAACTGTAGATCCTACGATGTTTAAAAAGCTTGTAGGAATCCTTATGTATTTAATAGCGAGAAGACCAGACATTATGTATGATGTAAGTCTGATCTCAAGGTTCATGGAGTCACCAAAAGACTCACATTGGAAAACATGTAAAAGAATTATGAGGTATGTAAGTGGCACAAAAGACCTTGGAATTATGTATTCAACCTCAAAAAAATTTAAACTCAATGGTTACACTGATAGTGACAATGGAGGCAACATAGATGACAGAAACAACACATCTAGGTACACATTTCATTTTGGTAGAGGTGTTGTTTCATGGGCTTCAAAGAAACAAACCATAGTAACTTTGTGTTCAACAGAAGCAGAGTATGCTACAGTGACAAGTGCTACATGTAAAGCTATTTGGATGAGGAGAGTGTTAAAAGACTTGTCATGGAACCATCAAAAACTGACAACCATCTTCTGTGACAACAATTCAGCCATAGCATTATCAAAGAATCATGTGTTTCACAAGATAACCAAGCACATCGACATAAGGTTTCATTTCATAAGAGAGTTGGTGAACAACAAAGAAATTTGTTTGGAATTTTGCAGGTCTAAAGATCAACTTGCAGACATCTTTACAAAACCATTGGTAAAGGATACTTTCTATTATCTACGTAGTTATCTTGGAATGACAAGTTCTGCATAGGGAACTATGTCATGCACAGAGCAGGTCTAAGATCTAAAACATTTTGTAATTTTTGCTTTAAAAATCCCCATCTGCTCATAATTAAGGGAGAGTGTTGGAAATATTAATCATTCATAGATCCGTATCTCACTCTCAGTTGGCTCTATCAGATTCAGTATCACTCAATATCTTGTCGGTCAGTTTGACAAGGGGGAAGAGTCCACGATTCGGGAATGTAAACGAGTCGAATTAATTTCTGAATCTAAGTTTTTAGGTAGATAGTTATTACAGTCTTTAATGGTGAGTGAGTCTATTCATGTAGAAGTAATTTTCAGTTTGTCTATAAATAGAAGAAGAATATTATAAATTAAGTTAGACACATTAGACATCAGAACTCATGAGAGAACTCCAGGGTGAGAAAAAGAGAGAAAGTGAAGTTGAAGCTCAAGCTTCTGTGTATGTGATTTCTGTCGAAGAACCGAAGCTCTGTAAAAGGATTAGTTGGTGAACTGACACGTTTGGATCGACAAGTTTGTAATACCTTTGTTATTTTCGGACTATATATATATATATATATATATATATATATATATATATATGAAATAGTTTATGGTTGAATGCATGTTTATTTGGCCACACATTCTTTCTAGATTTACTTGTGTAAATGTATTTTAGAATGACAGTTGAGTGAAAGAACAATAACCCATAAATTTCTCACTCTGTGAAATTTCTATATTTTACGGCATAGTGGTCGACTCAAGTCTTCCTAAATATTTGGGTATATGTTTTTATAAGTTATGTTGAATTGTTAATGTGTCGATTTTTAATTCATCTAACTCACAGGTGAAAAACATTTGTAATTTCTTAAGTCTTTTAGACTAAGAAACATACTCTGTAGATTTCAACTAAAACCAAGTGAACCGACAAGGTCGGTTGAGTAAACTGACTAGAGGTCGAAGTGATCAGCCGACTAGTGGTCAAAGTGATGAGTCGACTAGTGGTCGAAGAGGTCAGCTGACTTGTGGTCGAAGTGAAGTAACCGACTAGTTGTCAAAGTAAAACCTGTCGGTAAGAACTAATAAGTAAGAACTTGTCGAAGTAAATTAGTCGGGTCTAAAAGGACAACCAAAGTTGATAAACATGTCTAGTCGAGAATTAGACAAGTTTCACCTGACAAGTAAAAAAAAAAAGGAGGTCGACGTGAAAATTAATTTTTATTAACTCAGCGATAAACTCAAGTTTAGTTGGCTCGATTTTGGCTAACATTCACGAAGATAGATAGGATAGAATTAACAGAGGTTAAAGCTTTCCCAACAAAGGAAGAAGTTGGACAAGAACGCTCTATCACTTAAGTCTCCGAGAGATAATGGTGGAGTGACTTAATTACTACCAACAACCACATTAAATTAATTAATATGTCTGAATCGGCCGATAGGCATAAGTTTAATCACATACTATAGGGGAAAACATTAATATAAAAAAGTATGTGCTTAATTTATTGAGAAACATTAATTAATTTAATGTGGTTGTTGCTAGTAACGGTGAGCTCATAGACATATCTACAATGTATTAATGAGAATAATATTGTTTATTTATTTATTATAATATATAATAATAATAAATATAATTAATAGTCATAATTATATTTATTAAAAATGAAATGTAATACCTTTACAATTAATTATTTTAATATCCATTTGTATTTAAATAAATGATATCATTTTATACATTGTATTATTTAAAATAATAAATAATGTATGGCAATATTACAACAAATTAATGAGCCAAATTAAATGAATCTTGGCTATAAATATGGTAAAGTTTGGAGATATTTTTTAATATTAGGAAACAATTAATTTAGTAATAATGTTTTTCTTATTTATTAAAATATTTTATAATATTTTAGATAATAACAAAATAGTAATAATATTGGTTAGTTAAGTGTAATTAATATTACAACACATTAATAAGCTATATTAATTTATGAATCTTGGATATAAATATGGTTTAGCTTGAAGATATTTTTTCATATTGGAAAACAATTAATTTAGTAATAATGTTTTTCTTACTTATTAAAATATATTAAAATATTTTAGATAATAAAAAAATAGTAATAATATTGTGATTATATAATAATTTTATAATAACATAATTTAAGTACAATGATAATAATTTTAATAGTACTATATTATATTATTATATTGTGAATGTCAAACTAATATAATATAATATTTAATTAAAATAACTTCAATAAAGTAATAATACAAAATAACATTAGTACAAAACAAAATATGATAATAAAATTGTAATAATTGTAGTTAGTTAAGTGTAATTAATGTTTTATTACATAGTAATATTCAATACAATATCTTATTTTAGATGCTAATAAAACAATATTAAAAATAGTTAAGTAAGTCTAATTATATAATAATTTTATAATAATATAAATTAAGTACAATGATAATAATTTTAATAGTACTATATTATATTATTCTAACACCTCATTATTGTTAGAATGAAGATGATCAACGTCACAATGCGACATAAACAATGTCACGAAGATGTGACACCAAATCCTTGCAAGCTATGTGAATGTCACATAGCCTTTGTTTAATTTCACAATTTGACAAAGACATTAGGGAATGCAAGCATTCAAATAGTATGTAGGAGGTTGACAAAGGGTTATGATACTCGTCATTGGAAATGTCACACTGCAACATTAGCATTTAAAATCAAAAATTAATTTGTCGTCAAAAGGTTTTATTAGATTCTAATAGTGCAAAAGTTCTCTAATTGCCATGTTGCATTATGACTATGTTCTGTAATGTGGTAATGTGACATTATGTAAGTCATTGTAATGTTGCACAATGATTTGGTGTAGTCATATTTTCAATTTTTTATTTGATTTTGACATAAATGAAGGGTTATGTTCGATTGTATCATTTCTCTATGCATATATTGTATTATCATTATGTTCATTAATGTGGTTAATTGCATTACATCATTAAAAGTAATTTTTAATAAGTCAAATATATATTTAATTTATGATGTGCTATGTTGGATTATCATAGTGAGTGAGCATTAAGTTGAATTGTGACATTTCTCTATGGTCATGTTGCAATATTGTAATGTTGGTTGTTGGATTTTTGTTACATTATGCCATTAATAAAATTGTTTTATAGTAGTTGGGTTTAGTTTTATTTTGAATGTTTTTTTTGCATTCTAAAATCGATGAAGGGTTATCTTGGATTATGATTTTGATTGGTGCTTATCGTGTCTTGTGACATGCGTTCGTGGTTATGTTGTACTATGTCTGCGTTATTTCATGAATTATGTCGAATCATGAAGTTTATTGCAAGTATCTAGAAGGATTGGGTTTTTTTTATTATTAAATGTGGTTGTTTCATTTAAACATATATGAAGGGGTGTAATGGATTACAATATTCATCCATTCCTTATTAGTTTTTGTCACATCATCACATTTATAAAAGGTTATGTTGTATTGCGACATACCTGAATGGTTACAATTCAATATGGTTGTGTTTTTTAATGTAATTTCTTGCAATTATACATAAATAATTACCGAAAAAACATGATAATTATAATAAAATGATGTAAGCATATGGGATTGTGCCAATTTGATAGTATCTTTGGAAATATGAGGTTGCAACATTAGCATTGTTTTAATAAATAGTCAATATGTTGCTAACCATTACATTCATCAATATAATGTAAATGAATGTATGGAATGTTAAAGTTTGAAATCTGGGATTTTAATTGCAAAAATTACATAGATTAATTAAATTTTTATTTGAGAAAGTGCAATATTGTATTGCCAATTGAAATGTAATGTCTCAACATTACCGATTTTTTTTAATAAATAGTTAATACGTTGGCGAAATGTTTTGTAGACTCTAATAGTGCAACACTTGCTTAAATGACATGTATTTAAGGTCAAATTGAATTATTTTTTAAACAATTTGACTTCCATATCTTTTATGATTTGTCATGTGTGTGAAAAAAAATAAAAAAAATTATTTAATGTAAATCGTGATTCAGTATGGTTGTGTTTTTTAAATAATTTCTTGCAATTAGAGAAAAATAATTACCGAAATAAGCATGATATTTATAATAAAATGGTGTAAGGAGGCGGGAGTGTGGAAATCTGATAGTATTTGTTGGAAATCCGAGGTTGCAACATTACCATTTTTATAATAAAAAATCAATATGTTGTTGAGGAGTGCATTCATGAATATAATTCACATTATAGTCAATATAGTTAATAAGTTGCAAAAATGATTTCGTAGACTTTAATACTACAACAGTTGTTTAATTGATATGTATTTAATGTGAAACTGAATTTTTTTATAAGCAGTTCCACTTCCATATCTTTTATGATTGGTGATGTTTATTTTATAAGCAATTTCAATACCATATATTTTAACACCTATGGGATTTTAATTGCAACATTTATAAAACCTTGTACATTAGGTCAACTTAGTATAGAAAGTCATCATAAATTACATGATCGTTAGTTATGTTGTTTTTGTTTGAACAAGGCATGAATGTCAATTGTGGAGTAAATATGGAATATCTTTGTTATTTCAAGTGGAAACAATTGTTATATAATATCCAAGGTTTGTACTGAAATGTTTTCGTAGACTCTAATACTGCAACAATTGTTTAATTGATATATATTTAATGTGAAACAAAATTATTTTCTAAGCAATTTTAGTTCCATATCTTTCATGATTTGTGATGTTTATGAAAAAAAATCAAATAAATTCTTAAAAGAATACAAAAAGTCACAATTTCAATATAATATTAAGCATTGCATTCATGAATATAATGTAAATGAATGTATGGATTGTTAAAATTTGAAATCTCGGATTTTAATTGCAACACTTACATATATTATTTAAATTGTTATTTGAGAAAGTGAAATATTGTATTGATTATTTAAATTGTAATTTGAGCAAATGAAATATTTTAGTAAGAATTGAATATGCAATTGTTGAAAAACCTTCTACATTATGTCAACTTAGTACAGAAAGTCATCATAAATTACATGATTGTTAGTTATGTTGTTTTCATTTGAATGAGGCATGAATGTCAATTGTAAACCAAATATGGAATATCTTTGTCATTTCAAGTACAAAAAAATGTTCTTTAATCTGCAATGTTTGTACTCATACCGAGCTGAGATCAAATGCTTTTTTTATTCATTTCTTGATAACGCATTGTTTGTGTGACTATTGATATGAATTTAATGTGAAACTGAATTTTTTATAAGCAGTTCCACTTCCATATCTTTTATGATTGGTGATGTTTATTTTATAAGCAATTTCAGTACTATATATTTTAACGCCTATGGGATTTTAATTGCAACAATTATAAAACCTTGTACATTAGGTCAACTCATTATAGAAAGTCATCATAAATTACATGATCGTTAGTTATGTTGTTTTGTTTTGAACAAGGCATGAATGTCAATTGTGGAGCAAATATGGAATATCTTTGTTATTTCAAGTGGAAAAAATTGTTATATAATATCCAATGTTTGTACTGAAATGTTTTCATAGACTCTAATACTGCAACAATTGTTTAATTGATATGTATTTAATGTGAAACTAAATTATTTTCTAAGCAATTTTAGTTCCATATCTTTTATGATTTGGGATGTTTATGAAAAAAAATCAAATAAATTCTTAAATGAATACAAAAAGTCACAATTTCAATATAATATTAAGCATTGCATTCATGAATATAATGTAAATGAATGTATGGATTGTTAAAATTTGAAATCTCGGATTTTAATTGCAACACTTACATATATTATTTAAATTGTTATTTGGGCAAGTGAAATATTGTATTGATTATTTAAATTGTAATTTGAGCAAATGAAATATTGTAGTAAGAATTGAATATGCAATTGTTGAAAAACCTTCTACATTATGTCAACTTAGTAAAGAAAGTCATCATAAATTACATGATTGTTAGTTATGTTGTTTTCATTTGAATAAGGCATGAATGTCAATTGTAAACCAAATATGGAATATCTTGGTTATTTCAAGTACAAAAAATTGTTCTTTAATCTGCAATGTTTGTACTGATACTGAGCTTAGATCAAATGTTTTTTTTATTCATTTCTTGATAATGCATCGTTTGTGTGACTATATTGGAGATTCTTGGTTTAGTTGGAATGTTTACATTTTAACCACATAATTTTTATTAATATAGTAGGACACGAGAGGATATATTAGTATAACTATCAACACAATTGCTAAAATAGTTTTAGTATGTGAGGGAAAGATATGTAATATTAGTTGTACTATTTAAATGATGTAAAATATAGTTTTCATTAAATTCTCGATATAGCCAATATATTTTGATGTTATACAAGAAATAAATCTTTTTTTTAAGATCAAAACTAATAAATATATTGATTTGAAGCAAAAAGTCAAACATAGCTACTCCAAAATTTATGTATCCTTTATAAAAAGCTTCATGGGATTAAGCCATCTTTTATTTAAAACCAAAACATACCAAAATTTGCACATGATGCAAAAAATAAAACATAATTTTGTTTACAAAGACTCATGTACCTATCGAATTACATGCCAAAATCCTACAAGGACTAAAACAATGTCAAAGGGCATGGGATAAGATAATTGAATCAAACCATGCTTGGAGTGAGAGGAAATAAATTCTTATACATGATAATGTTACTGCATTGATTGTTTGTTGGCATAGGTAGACAATTATTTGGAAATGGTGATCTTTCATCAACTGCTAAATGAGTAACACTGCAAGTTTCCAAATCATAGTATATGAATGTAATTTCAACATTCTTGCACATCAATATAGAATTTCCAACTGCTCAAAATGGTAGATAGTTTGAACAATGTCTATTTATATTTCTTTTCATACCTTGTAAAAGGGTCCATTTTAACCCTCTACCATCCTCGAAATGACTATCTGTTTGTTGAACGCAATGTTAACCACGTTTGAAATCCTAAATTTAATCTATGCACCGTATACTTGTAAAACCATCATTCACAAGACATATCAATTGGTTGCAGTGTAAGCTAAAACACATAGATCATTTCCTACATCCAGTGTAAATTGAATGCACACCCCATATATAAATTTCAATTTTCAGTGAGTACATTCTGTACACATACAAGGCATCTTCTTTAGAAGTTATTTTCACATGCAACCAATAATTTTTTCCTTTATAAAAAATAACATCTTTAGGAGTAGTAGGTTCACCATCAACACCAATTGTTTCTCTCCAAACTCTTTGGATATTGTTGCAGATAAAAAATTTAGGACCGTGTTCACTGCGCTTATGACATACAAGTATCCATCCATGTTTCTGCTGACCAGTGTTTCCTATCAGAGAAAAGAAACCATGGAATCCTATTTCAGTAATGCCTATATTTGAGAAGCGCTTTATGAATGAATTTACGATGTAATAATTCTTGTAATGTACCTCTCGCACACCTAGTTATTTATGTCATAGAATGTTATTATACT
>LPNX010883900.1:574507-609732 GCA_001517045.1 Pseudotsuga menziesii | reverse complement strand
GCATCTAATGGTAAGCAAAACATTTTCGATCACTTTTCCCCATCCACTTCTAGATATGACCCTAAACTCCGAAAGCCTAAGGAACCTGTGAGTGAAATAAAGGAATCAAATGACACGTTAGAAACCATGCAAGCGATGATGAGACAACTCACTGTCTTGACAAAAAGTGTCCCTAGTTTTCATGATCCTGAGAGACATCGAAACCCTTATGGCCCTAATACCTACTGGAACAATAATAGAAGGCCTGATGGAGATAACAATAGATGACGAACTGAATATCTAGAAAATTCTGAAAAGAACAATGTGAATTGGTGTGATGTAACAATAGAAGAACCTTTTGACAACAACTATCCTGATGACCAACCAAACAAAATCAACTTTATTAATGACTTATCTTATGATGATGGGTTTGGAAGGATTCTCTTGGAAGAAGAGCCATGGGAGCAAGAAGAAGATTTTGTTGATGAACCTAGCCCCTCATATTGTGCCATATCAAAATCATAGATTAAAATCTATAAATGAAAAATTGATTCCCAACCTTCTTAGTTCCTAGACAAACGCAAAGAAATTAATGAAGATAAAAATGAAGAAGAAGATTTTTCCTTAGAAGATTTTAATTTGAATATTGATATGAAGAAAGAGCTAGGCAAGATAATGTGTAATATCCTTGTCACTGAGTTGATGAAAGTTCCCTCAGTAAGAAGCCAAGTAGAGGAGTTCTTTGATGGCATTGGCCAAAAAAAGACTGCTGAGGTTATCTTAGAATCATGTCCCATACAGAGCCTTAGCGGAATACACCATAGTATAGTGGAAAAGGATCCACCTATCAACATCCATTCTTCAATTTATGAGAGAAAGAATGGGGGTCACCCTCCATTTTACCTAACCTTGCAAATTCAGAATATGCTCCTGCATAATTGCATGTTGGATTTTGGAGCATCTATGAATGTGATGTTCTTACATGTCATCAAGGAAATGGGATTAGAGGTGACTCGACCTTATGGGAATGTCTCTGGCATAGACTCTAGACGTGCACAATCCTATGGTTTGATAAAAAAACTTAGGGATGATCTGTTTGCATGTTCAGACATTTCCACTATGATGGATGTAGTTTTTATTCACTTGCCCCCAACATATGGAATGGTTTTATCTAGGAAGTGGGCAGCTGGTTTAGGTGGATACCTTATGATGGATTTGTCATATATTTGTGTTCCAAACTCTGACGGTGCTTTAATTAGGATTAACAAAGAGCCTTGTTATGATAAGCATTTGGAAACTTTTGAGGAAGGGATTAAAAACACATATGTAGATGAATTGCTTAATAATGCTAAAACTAACATCGTGGAAGATGAAAATGAAATTTGGGAGTATGAGAAACCTGAAAACATGTTCATGGTAATGGAAGATTCAGGTTCCTCTTTTGAAGAAGATCATATAGCTGAAATTGCTAGAAGAATTAATTTGGAAATTCTTAGGAATGAATGTTCAGAGGAATTGGGAGAATTGAGAAGAAATGAAAATCAACCTCAAGGTCAAGAACATAATAATGCAATAGGCCAAGAGCAAATAATCGAGAATCTTACACTTGAAGTTGATGAATTTGATGATATTAGGCATGTTGAAAGAATTCCTTACAGAGTAGGTGAATGGTTTTCCGTGATTGAACATAATAGAGAGAGGGAAAGCCAAGGGATTGAACCTATTTACCCATGGGCAAATCACCTCGAGTTAGCTGCTGTAGTAGAAGTTGAGGACGAAGCCATTGGTTCCCATTATTCTGATGTTGCTAGTTCATTATCTCATGTGTCTTGAGAAGACAATAATCTAAATCAAGTCCATGATAACTCTTTAAGCTAGGAAGATGACGCTTTAATTAATGATGCACTTGAAGGAGAATTTAATCTTAACAATCTTGCTATATTTCAGACTCCTTCAGATTCTCTAAATAATTTTTTATTTGCATATCCTCTCATCCCCAACTTTCTTCTACTACCTGAGTCATCTAGTCATCATAATCATGATCTTTCTCACATTCCTAGTTCTTTGGCATCTCACTCACAAGTAGTTCCAACCAAGTTAGAAAATATGCACATTCTCGTTCCTACAGGGGAAGGCTCTAGCCACAGTACTGTTATATCCAATATGCCTTATCCCTTAGAAGAAAATAGAGATTTCTGGACTGTAAGGGAAATTTTCAAACATGTAATGTCTCCTCATGAGGAAAGGCCTAGTGCGAGTCTCTAGGAGACGAGGAGAGAGATTAGATAAATCCTAGTTGGTAGGGTAGTTATTCCCATGGATGGTGGTCCACCCAGATTTGATGTAGTTCCTTCCAGGAGGAGCTCAAGGATTATCACCCCGCAACCGTGAAACCTTGTTGAAGTCCATCCCATGCCTATACGCAACATTGAAGTTGTTCCTGAAATAGTGAACAGCAACAAATTTCCCACGGGAAGTCAAGTCCTTATCCCAAACCACTTACTGTATATCTGATCAGGGAAAGCTAATGACATTTGGGTTGGACCTTTCATCGTTGAGCGTTACATTGGTGACATGTGCTTTCTTGCTACCGATAATGGATGACAAATATTACTTCCTATCAACCAAAGGGAGTTGAGGGGTTATATCCCTGATCTCACATAGCCTGGAATCGTTTCTTGCCTGGTAGGTTAGAGTAGGTAGGACCTAAATAAGCCTTTTCTGGGCATTAGTTTGTCTCTTTTTGCCATTTAATCTGGCACCTTTTGTCTTTCCATGAAACTTGCCTTTGAAGCTCTTAGTGTAGTCCTGGGTATTTGTCTTTTTCCTGCACAATGAAATCAAACTCCTTTTGAGTTATTAGATTAGATTTATTTTCTGCTTTTCAGTTTCATGCACTTCAGTTTCAGTACTTTCTTTTATCTACGCATTGTTCTGACAACCGGTCTGTGAGTTTGGTATAGCTCTGGACATTTTGCAGGTACTTGGCGTCATTTTGGCAGCTGTTGGAGAGCTAGAGTGATGGATCGAGGATACGAGTAGCAGATTGCGAGGACCAGAGATTCCGAGGTTCTCAAGTGCTTTATTCAGCAGAGCACTTGTCCCAGCTGGAGCCAGATGCTATCACATAAATAGTAGTTGGGATACCATATTCTATTTTTCATATTCCAATACACTTTTTTCAACCAGTTCCCTTACATATGAGATGTTGAGATGAGCATCTATGATGGATCACTATTTCATGATGGACTATAGTAATTTACCATACCATGACCGAGTCTCAGGACACTCAGATTTGAGGACTAATGTACGCGATTTAGCCATTTTTCAGAGCAGTCAGTATTGCCCAGAGTTGCAGCAGCAGTTTCTCAGTGGACAGATGTTGGTTCAATTATTGGTTATTTACATGTATATGGCTCAACAGATATTATCTTGTGTTATGGTTATTATTTCTTTTATACTCATTCCTGTGACATGTCTCAGCATTTAGTGTCTTGATACGACGATCATATAAATATGTGGACCTGGTTGTATTGATATTATATATGTATGTCCCTACTTAGACCTAGAAGTTCTTGACCCATACTCATTGGTTTTGCCCTCTTTAGGGAGAATAGATGTGATCATTCCCACCATGCTTTGGCTTGCTAGTATTGGTCTCATTTTTCACTATCTCCACCCATCCATTACCTTCCATTTATGTTATATCCCGACCTACTACTTGACTTGTGGCATGGAGGACCTTCCCCACTATAGCCTCTTTGTTGGATAAGCTTCCATGTTTATTTGTCTCGGTTCTAAGTTGCCTAGGTTGTGTTGGCTAAATTTGAAACAAATAACGTTGCCATCAATACAATGTATATGGAAATGAAATGAATATCTTGTGAAAAGCCCATTCATGAAAAGAAGTGTTTCTGAACATGCATGAATGCAAGGCAAGCCTAATGAAATTGGCTTTGAAGTGTAAATGGGAAATGTAAAATCCATGTAACAAGTGTTTTTAAACATGCATGGAACATGAAGCCTTAATACATAAAAATCCGTGTAATAAATGCATGGATCAAGGCTATGGAAACTCGAATGCCCAAAAATAAATGGTTCTTAAAAGTTATATCTAAATATTTCTGGCCTGTTTGATTTGGATTGTGAGCATTTGTCAAGGTGAATAAACACCTTTGAACATAACTTACCCATTTGTAAGACACTGCCATCCCCCGTGTTATTGCTTGTCCGACATATGCTAGAGTGAGTATTCTCTTTCCATATCCAAAGTGTCATAGTGTCAAGTTGGTAGTCACACTTTAGCCTAACCTTTTGATTTCTAGCCTTCATCCTTCACTAGCAAATTGATTACAACTATGAAGTGAGTATGGTCTTGAAAGTCTGGTCTGAGTCATAATTAATTAACAAAACTCTATATATTTCGTTGGTAGATCGCCAGTGAAATTATTACTACTTGTTATAATTGTTATTTGAATGATTTGTAGAGCATGTCTTAACCTCTAAACACTTGCAGCTGATTGATGTTAGCCTGGGTCATATTATTGATTGTTTGATCATTTACAGATTATTATTATTTTATATGTCTAGGCATATTAAATGTTGTACATGATCATGCAAAGATCTGTAGGGTGTATGAGTATACACCTTAGATGGATTTGGGCTCTCTGAGTCCAGTGAGATAGTTTATTTTCAGTTTCGGGCAATTACAATGATGATTTGTTTCAGTATACCATTATGGTGCAATTTTGCCATGTTAAATGGTTTGTCAGAGTGGAAAGATGATTTGATTGGTTCACCTAGGGCATTGTATGAGGAGGGGTTGTCCTGCCACTTGTTTTTACCATTATACCCCCCTCCCAGAGAGCCTAGTGGGATCAGTTGGACAACGCATGCACTCCAGGAGGCAGTTTGGGCAGGTTCCTAGTTCCCGAGGCGGATTAAAAATGATAAAAACGGTTACTGAAGAATTCGATTTGGGCTACTGAGGCAAGGAAAAGGCATGGGATGAGTTTTGATGATGAGTGTGATGTCTCCACCCCTTCTCCAGCAGTTTCAACATTTAGATGGACCCACACCCATCTCTCCGGCATATTTTATGATTTTTCTTGAGCTTTTGGAGGCTCACAGTTTTCTCAGAGAGGCACTATTTTGCATTTAGATTTATATTTTATTTATATTGTGCCATGGGGACACACTATGAGTGTAAGT
The DNA here is from genome assembly GCA_001517045.1 of Pseudotsuga menziesii. Classification (NCBI taxonomy): domain Eukaryota; kingdom Viridiplantae; phylum Streptophyta; class Pinopsida; order Pinales; family Pinaceae; genus Pseudotsuga; species Pseudotsuga menziesii. Next base: position 604,542 of record LPNX010883900.1, on the reverse strand, counting down.
CAGTACCCCCTGGACCCACCATGAGCTTTATTCATGTTTATTTTGTCACATTGAATGGGATCCCCTCTCCTAGGGCGATTTTGTCCATTGATATGTTATATTATTGTATTGATCCATGTACTTTATGTTGAGCTCATCTCAACCGTTGATTAGAACATTTTGATCTTTTAATCTTAGCCATCCCTTTGAAAGTTGGTTAGGATTTTGGTATCTCCCAATCATATTTAAAGAGGAGAGCTTCTCATTGTAAAGGGGTCTTTGACGCTTGGAATCTTGATAATAGAAAAACTCTTTTGTGGAAATTCTTGGGTCTCCTTTGCATCTGGTGTTCTTCGATGGTGATTGTAAAATCTATTGCATCCTAGCATTAGAGTATTTGTGGTGATATCTGTATTTTTGTGGAAACTTTGTTTTGTCTATAGGAGGGCGACTTCACTTGGTTGTTTTTGCAGGGCTTCCTCAACTCGCTTGTTTGGCATCGCTTATATCAGGGGGTTATCATTAATATCATTGTGATCTATGGTTTCATCTTGTTATTTTTTCTGTAGCAGTTGTCCATTCCTCTTGATGCATCAAATCTGATATTGTTGACATTTGTTGCGCATGAGAGAGGGCGCATTGACTTCCTTGGGCAAATTGATTTGCATAGAGTTTTCATCCAAATCTTCTCAAATTGATCGGGACGGAATATATCATCATAAGGCATCTACACGGTTATCCAGGTAAGATCCATAGGTTAGTTCTTTTTTTCTTGGTTCCAATCCATTGGCACCTTTATTCTGCTGCCAAAACCCTAACTAAAAACAATTGGAAAATTATGTGGTTCAAACCGCTTAATAAATTGGCAAACCATTTCTGGGTATTGTAGATTAGGTCAAAACCTAAGTGGGTTCTCCTAGACGTCATGCTTAGGTGACTCCACTGGGCCCAAACCCCAAGGTACTAATCTCTCAACCGTAGCACAACTCCTCACTTGGCCAATTTTTCTTGCATTTTGATCTTATCTCCAAGACTTGGGTACTTTGATACTGTCATACCTCTCATCAAGTCTATCCTTTGGTACTAGATAGCCCCAATCCTATTCTTAAGCTCCCTGCATTGGACACGGTTCCCAAGGCAATGGATATTTTCGTCATTTGTTGGTACCTTGATCCTGGATCTAGTAGTAAAACTCATAAGCCACTTGTATTTCAAGCTTGGATCAATTTCACCCTTCATAAACCTCTTGATCCAAACCATAACTCACCTTGTGACTTCATCCAAAGATATACACCTTACGTATTTCATCTTCCATTGATTTGATCTGGTGTATTGGTTGGATCTATCCTGTCGGGAGTAGATCTGGGTCTCCCCATTGTTGTCTTGGGCTAAGCCAACATCAAGTGAAAATTGCCTTGATTGGTGTGACAACCATCCATTTGGGAGTCGAGGTTGTCTTGGTTTGACCTCTTTGGTTTCCCATCCCTCTACCAATCCATCTTGGATCCATCTCATAGGGACAACTAGAAGGTAGGTGATAACAGTAAGAAAACAGAGGAGAACGAGATCAACGTTCAAAGAGAAATGCAAGTATAACTTGATGTGTTGCTTATACACGACTACAAATTTTAATATTATGAAGGAATATAACAAATGAAGTAACGTTACAAGGGGGAGTTTTTCTCAAAAATTTGTCATTGTTGTCAAAGGGGAAGAAAATTTGCCTAAATGAGAAAATGTTGCCATCGATTCCAAAGGGGGAGATTGTTGATTAAATTGGCATTGCTGTCAACATAAGATCATAAGGCAACATTGATGAAATAGTCCAAAAATATTGAGCCAAAATAACACAGTTGGCTAAGCGGAGTCGAGAGCATTATAACACTAAGTTTCTATGAAGTGAAGATTTAGATGGCCCATAGATCATAAGAGAGAAAGATCAATGGTCTAGAATAGTTTCCGCAATGCCAAGGTGCAAGATTGTTAAAGCCGCAAGGAGATTATTGCGAAAAAGATTTGCGGAAGCCATGTTTGAGAATTTATGAAAAGCATATCCGTAATTTGCAATCTGCAATTGCGGAAGAAGTTTCGAGAAAGGTTGAAAAGCAGACCCGCAATCCGCAATTTGCGGAAGCATTTTTTAGAAAAGTCAAAAAGCAGACCCACAATTTGCAACTAGCAATTGTGGAAGGAAAAAGTTCTCGCAAATTGCAGAAAGGACGATTGTGGAAAGATCGTTGCAGAAGGTTAATTACAGAAAGGAAGTTGCAGAAAGGATCGTTGCAGACACTACTTTGCAAAAGGTTAATTGTGGAAGGTCAATTGCGGAAAGATAATTAGCAAATTGTGGAAGGTTAATTGTAGAAAGGTAGTTGCGGAAAGGAGTGTTGCACACTGATAATTTCGCAAGTTAAAACAGAGAGGTAATTTCGAATTGGTTTTTTTGTTTGTGAAAAGTCACGATGAAGATAGGTGATTGTTAAATGAAGAGATATGTTTGAGGGTATATAAACAAGGATTTAAATCTTCAAATATGTGTCTATGTACATTCAATTGGAAGATCCATAGGTGTACAGAAGTCAGAGATCGAATTATCATATAAGGGTGGTTGGGAGGTGCTAGGGCAGGCTACAGGCCTGCAAGGGGGTTGTAGCTTCATTCCAGTGGTAGCTGGTAAATAGGGTGTCAAAGCATTCTTTCAGTGGTAGATGATAAACCAGGGGGTCGTAACCTCCTTCCACTAGTTGCTGGTAAATAGGGTGTTGTAGCATCCTTGTTTGTAGTAGCAGGCCGAAACCATTTGTAAATATAATTTTGCAGTAACAAAAAGTGTTGGTGGTTTTCCCAATTAGGCTTCCACGATAATATTGTGTGTTATGTTTTTATTGTTGATTTTGTTTTAAAGTGATACAAAATTAAATAGATTGATTAATACTGATTCACCCCCTCCCCCTCCCTCCCTTTCTCAGTATTGCTTGATATTCCAACAAAGTCTAGTTAATTCTAAATCAAATGAGATTTTGGAATCCTTTTAACAAAAGATGATGCATGAATAACATCCTTGGTTTCGACAAAAGAACAATCACTTGAACAATTTAATAAATCTCCAACCCCCATTGTGACAACGAAAGCATAATCATTACTCATTCATACATTGACAGAGAATGGAAATGTGGGACAAGACAGCAGTAATATAGAAAATGGAAAAGAGATGAAAACCAAAGATCACTACAAGCAACAATACTTCATATTTGAGAGAACTTGAAGAATTAGAAATATCTCCAACAAGCAAGGAAGCAACATACATTTCGAAGACCATTTAAACATGGGACAACATAAGAGCTAATGATACATTTTTAACATCAACATGGAGAATTAATGTTGGAGTGTGATTTAGTGACAAGCATTATATGACCAGGTTCGTATTAAAGTGGGTTCAAAACCTTCAAGTGGGTGCATATGAAGTCAAATGCAAGTTGTAAGTGATTTTAAATGCATATCATAGCTTGAAGATTTATCCAAAGGGATAACTATGTAGCTTGTAAGATATGGAGATATGCTCTATGCATAACTCCATGTCATAGATGATATTTGATGCAATACAAAAGTGCCCAAGAAAATGACAAAGAATATCCCAGACAATATAAAACATCCCACGCAATGAGAGAACAACCCAAGAAATGAGAAAATGACCCACGCAATACACAAAACGACCAAGCAATGAGAAAAATGCTCCAGGCAATGAGAGAAGGGCTTGGACAATACAAAACGCCCTAGGCAATGAGAAAACGCCCAAGGAAATGAAATAAATACCCCAAGCGATGAGAGAATTCCCTAGGCAATACAAAAATGCCCAAGGCAATGAAAAAAAGCCCCATCAATGAGAAAAATACCCATGCAATGAGAAAAACACACCCGACAATCGATAAAGGATTAAACACTCCAATTTAGAAACTCCCTACAAGATTGCAACAACTTCAATATGAGATCCATCGATTTGCAATCTTAGAGGTAATCTAGCGATGTATAATAAAGAACTACTGGGTTTCCCACTGGTTAAGGAAGAATTACGTATAGAGTAAAATTAATAAGTTGCAATGCCCCAACAATGAGAAAAATACCCATGCAATGAAAAAAACACCCAACATTCAATAAAATATTAAGCACAACAATTTAGAAACTCCCTACAAGATTGCAACAACTCTGATATGAGATCCATTGATTTGCAATCTTAGAGGTCATCAAGTGGTGGATAATAAAGAGTTGTTAGGTTTCCCACTGGCTAAGAAAGAATTACATATTGAGTAAAATTAACAAGCTACAAGAGATATTTATTCCCACACCATTAATAATAACTAGGAAACCATTAAAAATATAGATCAACTTTAATTAAAACAGAGGTAGGAACTAAAAATGAATATGAGTGATATATCACACATCTCTTGTAGATTAGTACTATAAACAAATAGGTATATCTTATGGGAGATAAGGTCCACCAAGATAACAACCCTCTTTCTATCATTAAGGAATAATATAAGGGCATCAATCACTTCTATGAAACTATTCCCATAAATTTGGGCCCCTTTGTTATAATCCCATCTAGGATGTGTTTGTTGTCCCAAAGTGGGGAATCTACATCATTTTCAAATTCTTAGATCATTCCAAATCTTCATACTGAATGCATGTTATTGGAAAACATTAATTGTTAGGAATTCAAGTCTTGTAATCAATGCATACCTTCTCCTACTATCGTGCTGCTACCTCCATAGGAATAGTCCCAAGAGCCTTGATAATCTTTTGAACCCCTAGTGAAACCAAATAATGAATACTTGGAAGAATGATATCGAAATCAAATTCATATATTTGATATTTCTACCTTTGTCATTTGTTAACTTATAAACCTCATATGTAGATTTCTTTATGGTGTATGGAGGTAATAAATCATCAATGGTGAAGTTAAAAATGGGAAATACTAATGGTTGAAAATACAAAGTCCATCTTTATAGTGCCATTCTACCTTAGGGTAAAGGAAAAGAAATGACAACACAACCTCATGCGAAATAAAGTATCCAACAATCACCACAACATCTGCTAATGTTGAAGTGTATGAGATGGCTGCCATCTAATTTCTATCTCCAACACAAACGACCCAATTATGGACCTCCATTTCACACAATATTGGTGAACCTACATTTCCTTATAATCATCGTTCAATATAAATAAGATCCACAGGTTCTAGAATCCAACATCCCTTTTTCTATGGATTGCATTGTTCCAATGTGTTGAGAGTGCCATCTAACATTTGACCATGGGAAAGGAAGATTTCGAAAGCTAGGCCCCATTTTTTTTCTTTACATGGTGATTTCGAATTAGTAACTCAACACTTCGAATGGATAGGTACCGCCTTGAATTCTACCACTCTTGAAGTGCTTATATTGAAGAAGTTGATTATAAATTGTCCCAACATGCTACACAAACACCCGGAAATATTAATTCAAGAATCTAGTATGAGTCAACAATTTTTTGAAAGAGTTGTGTTCCAAAGAGTAACAAAGTGATAGACATTTATGGGACTATTACTTATTGGGATTATTCATCTAAAAAGTTATCCAATTGTTTCTAAGTTATAACATTATTGTACTATGGTATGAATCCCTATCTCTGGTGTTCGAGCTAGCTTGAAAGGAGACTTCTAGATAAAAACATGGGCTATACATATGTAGCAACCATCAGAGGGTATTTTACTAGAATTATTATGCTTTTATGTGTTTACTAAAAGAGTTTAGAAGGAAAAAAAGACGTTAAGAAAATTGATTTAACATGAAATAGAGCCACTTCCCAAGACTTGTTTAAGAAAACTCCAAATTTATCATCAGCTCCATTAACAACATATCTACAGAGACTCGAAATATGGTTTCGCAAAGCTTCAAGTCTTTGGGGGCTCCCTTGCAAAAAAAATAAAATAGAAGTTGATGGTTTGTCCAAAGCTGACTTACTAATGATCATGGAACATGGAAAAGGGGCCATTGAAGAAGTGGTGGAGGGTAGCTCCACCGTTTTTGAACATGCCACTTTTTTCTAGTTAGATTTCATATTCTATGTTCAAGGGATTTGTGTGAGACAACTATTTATTATATTTTTGAATCTCTATGGAGAACTATTTAAGTTGGACATTATGGACCTTGCTTAATGAATATGTACTTGCGTTGGGGTCCTAGAATAATTCTTGGAACAACTTTTCATCATTCATTCCCAAGTTCACTCGACTTTGAAAATACTGAAAGATAGCTTTTACCTCTTTATCAACATCAAAATCCTGAATAATAATCCAAGTGTCACAATTGTTAATTAATATTTGAGCATCCACATTAATCCCTCAAAGTCCAACAATGCATAAGGCACTTTGAAATTTGAATCCGTAAGAACTGTCAGCTACATTCTATTAGTGCATCTACCCCCTACTACATCAAGAAGGGAGCCAAACATACACTTCAGTGAGTATTGTTACCACCTAAGTTGTACTTAGTCGGTGTTATCAAGTGAGCCTGGTGAATTGGACAAAGATGATTTGTTCGGACTTCAGAAGACCTTCAGACTTGCTTCTGGGAAGTGTTTTTTTTATCTACCACATGTTCATACCCCCTTGGGGGAGTTGTAATAAAATGTTCTAGCATTATAGTGTCTATAAAAGACTCATTTATCAATCTGATCAGCCCAGAGTGTTTTTTTTCCTTGGTTATTATTGGTTGTTGAATAAACGACCGACAATTTCTGAGTTTTTCACTCAATACCTCCAAAGTTGGGGTGGTCGGCTTGACATTTAGGCCTATTGAGGTTATTAGAGTCTATGTGTCAATGTATAAACATGCTAGGCATTATGGTCGAGTCATATGAACATGTGTTAAGTCCCCATAGGTTTTGTTTTTTTTAATTTTTAATTTTAATTTTTCCACAAAACTTAGGCTATTTTTTAATAGTCTAAATGGAAAAATTGGTCTTTTAATAAAAGTGGGGTTAAAAGTCAGTTTCAGTCAGGTGGGTGCTCATTTTCTAACTCGGAGCACCTAATAAACCCATAAACCCACTTTTCCTAGGTTTTGAGTGATTTTTCCATCACTCAGGTAGGAAAATCCAAAAAAATCAAATATTAATTAATTTAATTAAAAATTGATTAAATAATGGAGCAAATCCAAGATCCTAAATCATTGGAATTTGCTTCGATTTGATTGAAATCAGTCTCATCGGCTTCAGATTGACCGGGAGTTGTCATTCCTTGACTGAAGGCATTGATCAGGGCTGAAGAGGAGCTTAACTGGCTCATGCGGGTTTGAGGGTTGTGCCCTCCTTCTCTCTCCTCCACACGCGTGGATCAATCTGGCAGTTGTTTGATGGGTGGGTCAGTTCACTGAGTGAGGTGTCACTCCGATTTGCAGTTCCAGTCCAGTTAGACTTAGTTCATCATCAAAACAAGCTCGGCTTTAGTCTCCATCAGCTATAGTCTCTCCTTCAGTCAGGCATGCGCCCCTCTTGGCCAGTCTGGCTATAAATTGAAGCTGCCATTCCCTTCTCGAAGCTAGTTCGAGTTGGAGAGAATGGACTTGCTATTGTAATACTGTTGTAATCTTTTCATTGTTGGAATAAAGAAGCTTTGGAGGCTAAAGGGTGTAATGATTTCATGCGTGTGGAATAAGCATTATCTTGCGGCTATTGATGTTGTTGGTTTTTCTCTCAACTTCTGCATCTGAACCTTGTCTGGCTTGAATGATTTAGCTGAATCAATAGGAGTGTAGTTGGGAAAGTAAGATTACTTGTTTTTCTATATCTCATAGCATATGTGTTTGAAGATCTAGCTTATACATGTATAATAAGTTTATTTGCATGTAATTCTTGTCTCTTTTTCATATATATATCCAAATCCCGTAAGGTTTTGTGCAAGGTTGTGTGTTTAGCTTTCAGGTGGCAAGGATTGGACGAGCTGTGGATCTAGTTTGACTCCATTGTACATCCGACATTTTTGTGAAGGCATTGCCCCTCTGTATTCCACTAACAAGTTTTCATTGCGGATCTATCCAACAACAGGCCTTTCCCCTTTTCTTCTTCCATTCTATTAAAATCAACTTTCCGGTTACTTGTTCGTCCTCTTATGATCATATCTACTTCTAAAAATTGCTTATACATTGTTAGATCTAATACCTAAAAGTCTTGTTGCTTAGACATGAAATTTCATAAAGAATATCTCATTTTAAAGATAGATCTAGGTGAAGAAATTTAATTTTTTGCAAGTAGCTAAATCGTAGATCTAAAGCTTGCTCATAAGGTAGTTTCTTTTTTTGTTCTTTAAAGTTTTAAATTCTGCAAGAAAGTGCACATTATATTGGCTGCCCAAAAAGCAAGCCAAGATCCCAAGGAAAATTGGCTGCCCAAAAAGCAAGCCAAAGTCCCAAGGAAAGCTTGCTTTCCTTGGTTCCCTTTTGCAAAACTAGATTGTTCATTTTTAACAATTTTTAACTTAGTTTTTTTTCGGTAATTAGTGTGGTGACCCAAAGCACTTTTAAAGTGTTTTTGGGTACATTTGATTCTAATAACTTGTTGGTTTTTAGCAGGTTTAACAAAAAAGAGAAAGAGACTCTACTCGTTTTCCGACTCTTGGGCGAACCAAAGCTTCTCGGAGGCTTCCCCACCGCTGTGCTTCCTTTTAGGCTTGTTGTAAGCTTGTTGTAAGCCTTTGGATCCCACATAACAAAGACCAAAGTGCAAATTAGTTTGCTGATGTTGTAACCTTTAATAATAAAGAATCACTTCGAGTAGGCTCTTTCGAGCCCACTCCCCATCCCTCTAGGGAGGATCTATGTCCGTTTCACTTTTTTGCATTTTTTCCCTTTTTTTGCTCTAGCTTAGTCTTGTCATGCATGATTGTATACTTTGATCTTATTTTTCATTATTCCATATTTTGAAATCAAATTAATACTAATACTTACCCCACGAATCCCCGATTGAACCGAAGGGTGAAAGAGGATCGTGGTAGAATTAATTAGAGAACATGTGGTGTGTGTTTTTTCATTGTTACTTTTCACAAGCAAGCAGTAAAATTAACCCTTCCTTGATTTCCCGATTGAGGTCCACTTCGACCGAAAGAGATTCCTGGAGGGTCTTTTTTTAACAAGAACACGCTCTTAAAATTTACTAAAATTTACAAGACTCCGGTGTGTATGCTCTGCACTTGGCTGCGGTTTGTCCGATCAGTCAAGATGCATCAAAAGCAACGCGAATGACTAAAATAATTAGGATTCACTTTCCCAATTAACCACCGCAGGAGAAAATCCAAAGCCTCGATTAAACCGTAAACGGTGGCAAAATACCCAAAGGAAGTGGGAACTACTGGACAGTGACCTCGAGGCGCCGATCTTTGTTACATCCTAGCAGGTGTATTATGAACACAGTCTCAGAGACTCCATCTAGCCAACATATTCCTTTCGGGTAGCCGTAGCGGTTGTTACTTTTGGACATACTCCAAGTACCCCCGATGTATATCTAGAGTCCCCCCGCCTAGTTTAATTCACTCATATTTTCACATTAATTTAAAACGTACCAAGATACAATTGCACAACATTCACTCCAGCACTTGCAAGCACTCTTAATTATTTTCGACTCCATTTAAAGGCACTGGTCAACTATTTATTTCTTTCAATCTATATGTGATTGAGTGTCATATCGTGCTTATTTGTGATTGTCTCATCATGTTATCTGTTGTTTACAATTGTTAAATCAAAACTCCTAAAAAACTTACTCATCTAATCCCATCATCATCTAAGTAACCAGCCTTAGTAACTCGTAGGGTCTAGTGATAGAGAGGAAATAAAACATCTATAATAACCGAGTCCCATATTTCAAACATTTGACCTTTGGAACACAATCTTGAGATTTGAAAAATTATTTCTTGTTTTTTTCTCTAACCACCCAATAAGAATCTTCAATTATTCTTCACCTTTTCTTTGCTCAGGGTCTTCTCAAAGAGTATATCTTGGCTTTAGAAAAACATGGAAGTTAAGATTCCCAATACTTCCTCCATGGAGAACAGGCCTAATTGCAAACTTATCAAAGATGTGATAAATGTAGCCTAAGATATAGCGCAAGTCTTCTAAGAGTCCCGTTCCATGGCAAGCTTGCAATCTTTTTCTAAATTTAACTTTTTTTTTGAAATCTGGAAACTTCAAAACGTTTGTTGTTGAAACTAGATTCAATATATTTAAAGAAAAAAAGCCATACAATATTAGACTCTATAGTATACAACAAAGTGAATTTGGAAACCATCATATACAAACTTCACTTGTAAATCATGGGCATCTGCAACATATATATCCACTCAAATGTTCTTCAAGGACATGCCTTCACCTAACATGTAAATTTTGAGCTCAAAATCTGATGCAACCTTGCTTTCGAGAGCAGAAGATGAAACACATTCTTATTTGTGATTTAAAAACTGCACAGAATGTTGAAAAACAAAGAGAACGGAACAATCTCCTAAAATGCAAGAAATTAAGAAGTTTGGTGAGAGAGTGATATGCTTAGGGTTCATCAATGGTTGATGAAAGAGTTCTACCAAGGCCCTGACCATGCTTGTGTCATCAAATAAAAGCAATTCAACTTTCCCTAGAACACACTACATTCATTTTCAATTTTTGCTCCCAGAAAACAATTCAAGCATGATTTCACATTTGTCCAATCTATAGTACGGAATGGTTCATCAAACTTATATATTACATTCATTTTCAATTTGTGCTCCCAGAAAACAATTCAAGCATAATTTCACATTTGTCCAATCTATAGTACGGAATGGTTCATCAAACTTATATATTAGAACCTTATATACATGAGCATCATATAAAGCCGTGAATCTGGTACATTCATCAAAGGCTACAAAATCAAAACCCCTTTTAATGTGTGATAGTATTGTTCCCATGTAGAAATGGTTCTAGCTTTAGGGATTTATACAAGTTTACCTACCAATTACTTACCATTATAGCTGAGTATTTTGTCATGGAAAAAACCAACAACTTGCTAGATCTAAGTAATGCAACCATTTTCAGATTGTGTATCTTAGGATCCCAACATGCTAATTCAAATGGGTTCAAGTAAGAGCATAATGCAATGCACAAGGTTGGAATTCAACACTACAAATGTTTTTTTCTTTGACGTCAACTCTAAAATCATCCCTTGTATACTAGGTTTTTCTTCTTTTTCACTTGTAATTCTTAACTATGCCTCTGAACATCCCTCTAAACTTCCAAAAGCCAAAAAATGACCTTGCACGTGCCTCATTCTTTGAAGACCATAAAATGTCTTTGGAATTAAGCAATAAATTTCAATATACATAAGCTTTCCAAGCGTAGTTCTTAGGGATATTTTTTCTTTATTTGAGTTAGTAAATTTTCTCGCTCATTTTTGAGTCGTTGATCCTGAAGCTTTTCCATTGCTACTTTTTCATATTGAATTTTTTTCTTTAAGTAGGGTGAGCATATCCTTCCTAATTAGTTTGAGGACATTTTCCTTTGAATTATTCTTTCCCTTATCTGTAGATAGATGAATGAAACTCTCCCCATGGATCGATAGCAAGACAGTACTGCTCGAAGTCCCATCAAGGTTTAAATCATAAAACTTTCTTTGCCTTTGTAGACAAGATTCTTGCAATTATAGTAAAAAGTATGATTTCCTAGATTCTATTTCAGCGAAAATAACATAAATACTACCATAAGTGAGAAACTCCTTCATGTCAAAAATATTGAAATTATTTCTTGGTTAAAATTTTCATTGCTCACAAGGTAAGCCAAGACAAGCTATTTTTCAATGAAATATACCTTTATCGGTTGCAGCTTCTTCTGAAGATTTTCTACTTTTACTTCTTGTATCAAAGTTTCTCAAAAATAGGCTGATGAGAGCTTCAGTTTCTCTAAAACTCCATTGCTCATAAGAAAACCTAAGAAAACAGTATTCTGTGTTACATTTATTAACTTTTTAGGAACTAAGGTTTTATGCATTTATGGAAGACATTAAGGAAACCTGGGAAAACAATATTATGTGCTACATTTACTCATCGTTTAGTAACTAAAGATTTTATCCATTCATGGAGTGCATTTTCTAAAACTTGGATGACTTGAATGGCCCCTAATAACTTTATGTTGCTTCCAAATTTTAGAATAAGCTGCTCACTTGGCACTACACAGAATTTAATTAGATATCCAAATTTTCCAATAGGCAAACACATGCCTTTTGACCTATCTAACCTGGGAAAACAATATTATGTGCTACATTTACTCATCGTTTAGAAACTAAAGATTTTAGCCATTCATGGAGTGCATTTTCTAAAACTTGGATGACTTGAGTGGCCCCTAATAACTTTATGTTGCTTCCAAATTTTAGAATAAGCTGCTCACTTGGCACTACAGAGAATTTAATTAGATATCCAAATTTTCCAATAGGCAAACACATGCCTTTTGACCTATCTTGTCACCTTTTCCTATGCCCCTTAACATAATCTATTCTTCAAACAAAATTGGGTGAGGATATTTTCCAGATACTAAATGCTGAATCCCAATTGCACCCCATTCATGGTATGGAATTTAATCTCCAAGCCAAACAAAGTAGTTTCTGCTTACCTAGGTTTCAACCTCTTCTCAATGTCATAGCACAAAAGTGAAGGTTCCCCTATGAGAGACTTCGAGAGAATTTCCCTTGATCCAAACATGATTTGAAGATATTGGATGCTAGGAGTCATAGGTTTGTCTAGATTGATGCATATATAAAGACTCTGCATATGACATTTCCCAAGATTTTTGTTGTGAGATCCAATGCTTACAAGATCTCAATCTTGGTAGTCAATTGTAGATCAACTGGGAGAAAAAAATTATTCTTTTGAAATAATCTTCCTTACTTGGTATTCATTGACTCCCAGTTCTCTCAGTAGTTGGACTACTACTTGGGTTGTTTGGGTAGATTTTAATCTAGAAAAGATTCCCCTTTTCCATGACATCTGATACTCCAGACTGAGACAATCCACATTTCTGATCAAGAAATATTTCTGAGCGTGATTGATCTCTACTTGTGGTTAGTTTCTTGTGGAAAGTAATGACAATTTCAACAAGCTATGGGAAATGGTAATTGCAGTTTGTAGGGAGAATGTCAAGGATGAGAAGAAGGGGGTTAGTACTTGTTGAGAACCATTTTGCTAAAGATGGCCATTGGAGGAAGATGTGTAAGGTTAGTTTATCAATATATATTCTAACTAGTTCTTAATAGTTGCAAGGTTAGTTTATCAATATATATTCTAACTATCTTAAGGAAAAAATATCTATTTGATTATCAATATATATTCTAACTATCTTAAGGAAAAAATATCTATTTGATTGGTCCAAGGACGCTAGCCTCTTAAAGGTGGAAAAGGCAAGATGAAGGGAAGAAGCACCAAATCCTGCCAAGATAATGCATTGGGGAATAGTTGTTTCGAAACAAATGAGTCACTAAAACATGATTGCCTGAATTATCTTCACCCAAGCCCACTCTGTTTGACCCAAGCTAGGTTCCCAAATCTCAACGTTGTAGTTGCACATTACAGTGTATTTTACTAATGAATCAAATAGCTTCATTTTGCAAAGGGATATCTTCTAGGAAACGAAGTTGGAAGCATTGTCTCTCGAGCACTGTCAAGGAAGCATACCATTTGCAGACCTGAGGTGGGGAAGTTGGCACATATTGGTTATCAGTATCACTTGTTATACGTCATTGCGCTCTCTTACTGTTGTATCTCAAAAGTTAATGTTTTAACTTAATTAGGCTAAAATGTGTGATTACGTGTTTAGTTACAAAATAGAAATCTCTTTAAAGTACAGGCCAATGTATTTTAAGGATTCGTTGGAATGTAGTACAAAGTTACCCTAAACAGAATCCAACATCGATCTGCATAATCATCACATGATGCATTGAGTGCTAAATAGAGTATTCAAGTTCATGAGAAATTGGTCATTGGTGAATATGCAATTAATCCCAAAATGATATTTTATTATTCTATTACATTTTAACTAAGTGCAGAATGGTCCTTTACCTGACATCTCCACTTTGAATTCGATCATTGCTTCTCCTTATGTATGTTTTCTATCTATTGCAGCGCTTTATCATGATATTGTAGGCATGGTTGTGTTAGTTGCAGATGCCTTGTGCATTAACTATTAGTGCCATTCAAAAACTTTGGCTACTTATGGATATTAATTCTCTAGCTCTGTCCACCCCTCTCTCTCTTGAGTTTGTGCACTTTGACGTGTACATGTATGCCTTCCCTAATGGTATACTACTGCACTAGCAAATGCTTAACAACATCAATAACAGTCATCCATTTTTATCTTTCTGGTGGATATTTTCTAGGCCGATCAATATTCATCTAAACGTGATTCACATTTATGATTTCTATAATGTTACATTTATATTTAAAAATTGCATGGAATGAGAGTGATTTCTCAATTGAAGTTACAAGAAGCTACTGAAAAGTATATTCAATTGGCACATCAACATGGCCTTACCCTTGTTCAAATTACACTTGGCTGATTGCCCAATTTTGACAAGCACAATTATTCATGCAAAATCCCTGGGGCGACTTGAGGAAAATAGTTCTACTTCAACAACAGCCAGACCCTTATATCCAAAAGTTATGGAAGGAATAGAGGAGATATTTTCCAGAAACGGATATCCAACAATAAGATATTTTTGCACTCAAATGATGTTTATTTAATTTCCAGTTTGAAAACCCAAGCAATGACACAAAACACATTCCATATACAACACTTTTCTTATTTAACATGGGAATCGGGATCCTACTCTATAATGCGTAGTATTTCCAGTTCAATTTAGGTTGGACCTGGGTTGTGCAAACATCTTAGCTTGATTTGATCATAAAATACCATATCTCTTTGGTAAGACCACATCCATATTTTTAAATATGCATCATTCTTTTAGATTCGAAAATAGTGAAAAAATTTCAGCAATGTAAGACAAATCAAGGATTCTCTATGGGTGATTAAGTTGCAAGAAACCTAGGTATCATATGGCAGGATGTTACATGTAAACTCAGTTAAAGTTGAATCCAATGAAGTTGTAAGCTTCCAGTTGTATGTTTCACCATAAAAACATTTCAAAAATAGTACAAGAACAGAATCTTCTTGTGTTACAGATACCAAACCTGTGTTGTGGATTTTATTAGAACTAATATTGTCAAAAGGTCATATCCTTTATAGGCCTGTATCTACAAATAAATTTAGTAACCATGAAAACGTTTCAAATAGTATAAGCGTATAATCTTCTAGTGTCAGATACCAAATCTGTGTTGTGGATTTTATCAGAACTAAGAGATCCGGTGTAAAGGAGATAAGAACAAGAAATCAACATAAGTTAAATTTAAATATAATTTTTGACTTATATTAATAGCAGATTTCCTTAAGAGGATCTTTTAAGAAACTAACTTCAAACACAGTTAATCTTAATTTAACTAGCATGGAAAATAACCAATATATTGTTAATCATTTATAGTTTATACCTTCCCTCTATCCATTGCTTTGCCTACGATACCAAGTCTATGCCGACGATTATATATTGGGAACGGATTTTTGGGGCACATTATATTATATGCCACGTGGATTGAAAATATTCACGAACTCGATCTAAACCCACACAACGATCTCGATCTAAACCAACACAAAAAGTACAAACAGGATGGAAAAGAATGGGGAAAACCCTATCAAACTAATAATTTATGAAAAAAAATTAAAAATTAAAAATCCTACCATGGAATAAGCCATGAAACTTGAGATTGCAAACATTCATGATCTGGATGTAAACCCACAAAAAAATTTACAACCATACTGGAAAAGAATGTGAAAAAACCTATCAAACTATAAGTTCATGAAATAAAATAGAATAAAAAATCTTACCATCGAATCGGCCATGAAACCTGAAAGGAAAATAGAAAAAAAATACCTAAGAAATTTGAGGGTCAGAACTTATAAATTCAACATAAATTAGGGAAAAAACGTACTCTATAAATGTTCTCACCAGTCTAAGGGATTCCAACTGTGAAAATTTTGAAAACGAATTAGGCATACTCTACCAATATTTAAAAAATTCCTGGGCGATCAGGCATACTCTACCAATATTAAAAAATTCCTGGGCGAATCGGGCATACTCTATCAATATTAAAAAAATCCTGGGTGAAACGGGCATAGTCTAGTAATATTCTGAAAATTGCAGGGCGAATCCGACAAACTCTTCCAATATTTCGAACATTTGAGGCGAATGTTGGTTGCTAGGGTATATAGTAGAGGGCGAAATATGGATAACCATAACAGAAAATAAAAGCCACAATGAAAATTCAAGATAGAAACCACCGAAATCTTCTTACACGACAAAGGGGCCTCGAGTTTTAGAAAACTCCAAAGAAACATTTAAGGTTTCAAACTCAGCTCAGTGAAATTGTACTCATGAATGCATTGAATCATTTGGAATTTTTAATAATCTATTAACATTGTTCAATCGGATCCACAGATACAATAGGACGTCTAACTACATCCAATGAAAGAGAAATACTCTAAAATCCCTTATCGGGTGTTTATTCAAAAATCATATGAATGCTTCAAAATCTCTTACCCACAGATTCATTCTTACCCATGTTCACCCACAGATTCATTCTGCCTGACGCCGTGATATGCTAATCACTGTTATTTTACTTTAAATCTCAAAGCTAACGGCAGACTGAATACGCTGAACATGCCCTAAATCGGAGTTTTCCGGAATCCCAACGACAACCCACTTTCCAATAGTTTCCGCTTGCGCTCCTGCTGCACTTTTTATAGGCGGAGGCTCAAACAAATAGCAAACATGACGACAATTCTCAGCACAACCGCAAACAAAAATCTTGTCACACCACTCTACAAGACACGAAATGCTTAAAAGGGTTTCTGGAAGAGGACCCACTGCCCTCCAAACGTTTTCCTTGAAATCGTATTCCATGACTCCCTCCTGCTTCTGGAACGAATACAAGCACCCGGAAGAAGAAGTAACCACACACGACCGTGGGCCTTCCTCTTCCTCTTCCTCATCCTGGACCTCGACCGTCCACATATTCTCGAGCGTGGCCCATGCCCCTGTTTTTGGATCATAAACTTCCGCACTACACTTGAATTCATCCCTCGACTCGGGATCGCCAATAACGAAAAATTTGCCCTGGATGAAAGCACCATAGCATTTCTCCCGCACTTCGCTCATCTCAGGAAGAAGCTTCCATTTGTCTTTAGCCACATTGTAAACTGCTGCTGATATCAGGGAATTGTGGTCGTCATCATGTCCACCGGCAACGTAAATGAGTCCTTCGGGTGACACCGCGAAAGCCCCCGAGATTCGAATCATCGGCATGTCCGCGCCACGGCTCCACTTACGAGATGAGAAATCGTAGATAAAAACTGTTTTGAATCCATTCACAAAGTAGACGTCGGGGGAATCCCCTCCGCCCATCAAAACCAGCTTTTGATTGACACAAACGCAGTCACAAAAGAATGGAATTTTACTATGAATTCCGAGGGAATGTGGAATGGGAGGAAGCGCTTTCCTGGTGCCTCGTAGAGGGTCAAACACAGTCACCGCAAATTTTGGATCATCATCAGGGTAATCAAGATATACCGGGTGCTCCACCAGACATATACAATGCTGAGAAGTACCCTGCTCTTTTCTATCTCGATAGAACTGGGGTTGGTTCACAGTGGCCTTCCAGCTTTTGCAAACAGCCCTGAGGTTATCATGGGAATCGTAAGGCACTCTTAGCAGACACTCTCGACCTATTTCCCATGGAAGACCAGCAAACAGCTCCATAGTTAGATGCACTACCCGGTAGCGAAATACAGACTGACACTATTGATGTCTCACAATACTATTGGTACTGGCGGTAAGTGTGAGGATGCGCATAAGTGCACTTCATAGCGAGTAGGCCCAATTGAAGCGGGTCACTTGACATTAATATCATGAAACATGCACATTTTCATTTTTACAATGTCAAAATTTATTATATAAAAACGCCTTTTGTGTATGGCTCCCAATGTGCACCTGGTGCATTGGTGTTAGTGGAGCAAATCCAAGGCTCATCAATGCATCTATGGCAGCATTTTTGCACTGCCAAGTGTATATTGGCAGCTTTTTTTCTATTATGTGAATTTATTAGGCAAATATTTAGTTTGACATGTGGAGTTTGTTGTGTGGTTCACGTAATGACACCAAATTCTAAGAAGTGTAAGTGTATATCTGGAATGGGTTCAAATTCAAAGTGATATACTTCATACACAGCAGAGCAAATCTATATATATATATACTTTATATAGAGCATAACAGATCAATATATATATATATATGTTTTTAGTGTGAAAATCTTATACATAAAGTAACTATTTTTTTCATAAACTTTCATAATATAAAGAAAGCCATTTTGTATAAGGTTTAGTAGAACATGTCTCGAAACATCTCTACTTAGAAGGAATAGCCAGAGACAAATATTTTGATATTGGTTCAGGTTCAGGTTTAATGACAGACCATCTTTTGATGTAAGGTGGACTTGTTTGACAGGCGGGCCTTGGTTCTTATGTTAGGTGGGATGTTGGGAGGTTGTTTGTTTTCTGGGCTTTTCTTCCTTTGTAATGATTGGTAAAGGAGACATCTAGTAACTTACTTGGATGGCCCTGGTTGACTGGTTATTTTGAGTTTTCTATTGGGATTGATGAAGTTATTTAAGGTTTTTGTCAGTATATATATATCTTTGGGGCCCTAGTGACGATAAGCGCCCTATTTGGCATGGCCTAGTTTTCTAGGGCTCAGAAGCTGGGTATGGTGGAGTATGACTAGACGTCTACCCTCCTTGTTGAAGGTGGTAAGTTTTCTCTTTCTTCTCAGCTTGGTTCTGAGTCTGATAAGGTGGGTTGTCATATTGGTGGGTTGAGTTTTTCACCTCTTCTTGGTGAAAGCAAAGGCAAAGTCAGGGAGATGTTGTGCTTAATCAAGGTGTAAAGATTTGAGGGGGTTTCATTGTAGATGTTGAAGGAAGAAACAATGAAGGATTATCATGGTAGGATGTTGTTTTGACTAAGTCAGGGTGGTATAAGAAAGAAGGTCGTGTAAAGAAGGCGAAGAGGAAGTTCATGGCATTGGGGGAGGATGTTGATCTTTCAAAAACCATAGCTATGTCTAAGCTTTCTTTGGTAGGTCCTTTTGCTGGGAGATATATGAACATGGAAATTTATAAGAGATGTATGAGAGTGACCTGGGCGAAGGAGTCGGGTTATCTGCCAAAATTATTTATGGTTGCTAGAGGGTGTCTTGGAGTCATTTTGGATTCTTAGTATGATGTAACCACCTTGCTCAATGGATGTTGGATGTGGGGCTCGGTTTTGATGAAGTTGAAGTGATGGACTTTGTTTTTCGATGCATGCTCAGAGCATTTTTATAAGTAGGAAGTCTGGATGAAACTACCTAGGATGCCTTTTGAACTTTGGTATGGTCCTGTTTTTTCTTTAATTGGGGACTCGTTGGGAGTATTCTTGAAAGCAGACTATGGGTTTTTTGCCTCAGGTGTTTATTTTGTGGCAAAAATACTAGTTAAGCTTGACCTTAGAGACGAAAGTCTAGAGGATACAACTATCATAAGGAGAGAGAAAACTTGGATACAACCTTTGGATTATGTTGTTATCCCTTTTAAGTATTCTAGATGTCACTCTTATGGTGATTTGGTTAGGGAGTGCTCCTTTCCCTTTGTTAAGAAGGTGTGGCGAAGGAAGCCTTTGGCATACATGGATTTTGATGTGGGTTTGAGCCCAGTCATTTAGGGTCTTTCTCAAGGGCCTTTGGAAGTCGAGATTGGAGAGAAGAATAGATCGATGGGTTCATGTCGAGATTCTTCTGATAGTGCGAAGGAAGAAGGCATGATGGGGTTGAGCGCAAAAGAGTCAGATGATTAGGATGTCCATCAAATGGTCATGGATGTTTCAGGGAAAGGTATTTTGGAAAGGATTCCACAAGGACTTTGTTTCATTCCTCTTTTTCGGTTGAGGATGGATTCGGTATTGGGACCTCTTCCTCTATGCAGAGTTTTATTCAATCATTGGAGCATTTTCCTAGTAAGTTTCTTCCCTCCTTTCACTTGCCTTTCTCTTATCGTAATTCTATTTGAGGGAATGGGGGTTTGGAGTTTATGGATTCTATGCTTTATTATGGTGGAGATCCATTGGTTGAAATGGGAGATAACCTTTTGGGACTGGATAAGATGTTATTATGGTCATCGAAAGAATCTTGGCTTATTTGAAGAGTTGTGGTGTCAGGGCATCCATGACAACCTCTTCCTAGTTGAGAAACCCTTGGCATGTTTTTGGGCAGCTACCTGCTTCCTTGGGGGTGAAGTCAGTTCTCGCAAAACTAGTTCCTTTATCTGAGGGGACATATGGGGTATATGTAGATTATTCTTTGAATGTTGAGGATATGCATCTTTCCCCAAATGGGTCGCCTGTAAATGTGAATATGTTTTTTTCTTTGAATGTGAGAACTCATATTGTTACTCCTAGGCCCTCGATCAAGGAGGACGATTCTAGTGAAGTTTCAATGAGTGAAGTGGGTGGATCTACTGAAGCGTTTTTTGATATGGGGGTTTGGAGGGATCTTTCTCCTATAACGGTATCTTGTGAGGAATATGTTGTCATGGATGTTATCTCTTATAGGAGGATAATGACTCGATCAAGTTATGTCTTGAGATCACTATCAATAAAAAAGGATGGTCATAAGCATAGGTTGAGTTGTTGCACTCATACCTCCCCCAGATTTAGAGGAAGGAAGTCCATCTTGAATACGATGAGGGAACATATTGTTCAAGATGTTTGTGTGGGGAGGAAGATGACATTGAAAAGGTCGCTTAGAGCATGTAGACTTGTTTCGGGTTATCCTAATGTTGACACTCTCCCTCAATTGCAGAGGGATGGGGTTTCTCTCAAAGAAATTAGACTTAAAGAAACATATTTTTGCTAGTAGATCATCTGTGCTTTTCTTCAAGAGACTCTTGCGAATGTGGACCTTATTCTTAATGACCTCAGAAGGATTCTTCTTGGTTGGGATTTTATCTGTGGGAATGTTGAGGGAAAATTACGTGGCTTAATTATTGGTTGGGTGACAAACCATTTTATGTGTGTCAATAGTTGGTGTTTTCAATCCGTCTTGGAGCGGTTCTCTTCTCTAGGGAGCTCGAATTTGCTTTCTCTTTTATTAATGTGTATGGTCATCACCATCAATGTATGGAATTTTGGGATAAGTTGTTTAGAGTAGTTTTTGTCAGTGGAAAGAGTTGTGTTAGGAGGTGATTTCAATTCATCCTTGGGGGTTTCTAAGATTGGGGAACACAAGCTTTGAGGGATCCACTTTCATACTACTTCATTAGAAATATAGTTGATTCTTCCCTTTATGATATTCCCTCAATACAGATGTGACCTTCATGGATGAATAAGCGGTCTAGGGATGCTTACATTGCCAAAAGGCTCAATAGTTTTCTAATTAATTAGGGAACTCTCATAAGTGCTTCATGTGTTCTCTAATGGATCGGTGAAGGCGGTAATTTAGATCATCATCCAGTTTTTTTGGACTTGCAGTTGGGATCTGCTAGACCGCCTAGCCCTTTCAAATTTGACTCGATGTGGATGCAAGATTATGATTTCGGGGAATTGATCCAGAAGGCTTGGGTGCCTTATGATGCTTTCATTTCGGCGTCGGTTGGTATCCAGTTTAATAATAACCTTCAGAATATGAAGGAGTTGGTTGTTTGTGATGTCCCCGGTTTCGACCCCGTTTGCATGATGTATATATTGTAATTAATCGTGGTGAGGAGCTCAAGGCAAAAGCCCCACCATCGATTTTGTTGTGTATGTTTCGGCAATGCGGATAATTGTCGATGGTATGCTGTGCTATAAGGCACATTATAATTCGGCATCATGTAAACACGCACATCAATTAAAATAAACCACAACTAGCTACGGCAGTGCAACGTTGAATGAAAAGGGCATGGTTCCAAAGGATAAGGGGTGGGGGATGTCAAACCTTGGTTATGGGAGAAAAACCCAAGTTTTGTCACCTTGTTGATTTTCCATCTTCCCTTGTCAACCTCCTGAATGTTTTGTTGGGCAGCTGAGGAGTAATGGCTGCTGGTGGTTGAGGCAGTTAATGCCTTTGGAGTGGGGTGGCAGGACTGTCAGTCCTTTGCCCACCTGCCCACTCCACCCACGTCTGCCCATTTTTCTCCCTCACGCACTCTTCCCTGGTCAGTTCACTCTCACCACGATTTGGTTGTTGGATCCTCCTCACGCACAGGCTGGGGGGTGGTTTTGGTCTCAGGCAGACATTTTCTTGGCTCCACGAGTTGTTGAGCACCCACGCACTGAAATTTCGCGTCCTGGCTGTTGATTGTTCATCCACGGACAAAAACAGAGCTGTTTTCTCCTCACACAGGGCCTCCATTGTTGTGCAATCTCACGCAGAGGGATTATTTCCCCGTCTTTCCTCTCACACACAGGAATTTCTGGGTTTTCCCACGTTGTTCTTTTCCCAACGAAATCGTGGGTGCTGTGGCTATCGAAAAGTCGGTATTTTTCCCTTTCCTCTGCGTGGTATTTATGTGTTTTCCCCGTGATTTTGTTGCCTAGGACGGGCTATATTCCCCACGTTTGCTGTGAGCTGTGCTCACTGAAACATTTCGGGGCTGTTGTTTCCCCACGTTGTTGGCTGTGCTGCTGGGGTCTTCCTTACATCCTTGGGGCTGTGGTAATTTCATTTGAAGAGTCATTTTGGCCACGATAGGGCCAAGAATGACTCAGAATTTCTTTTCCTTGTTTAAGTTGTGACAGCTAAGTAATTGCCTGAGTGCAATGGTTAGTCTTCGGACTGTGTTGGCTTGGCTTTTCTGTTGAAAGCCTTTGAAACCCAGCTGTGTTGGTTTGATGTTTGTGCCCCTTGGCTATGTATAAGCCTGCAAT
This sequence comes from Pseudotsuga menziesii, assembly GCA_001517045.1. Classification (NCBI taxonomy): domain Eukaryota; kingdom Viridiplantae; phylum Streptophyta; class Pinopsida; order Pinales; family Pinaceae; genus Pseudotsuga; species Pseudotsuga menziesii. The sequence goes on along the minus strand of LPNX010883900.1, from coordinate 581,485 downwards.
TGACCCTTATTTCGGAGGAATCATGCCCAGCTCGGGGGTGGCAGCGTTGCTGAGAGACTGATGAGCACGCTGGCCTATGGTTGGGTGGAACGTTGCAGCGGCGTAGCTGGTTGCGGGTTAATTCTTCATCAAAAGATAAGTACTGCCGGTTACTTCATCTCTGTAATTTATATTGATGTTAAATGTTGGAATGTCTATGTTTGCTTCCGCTGATGGTTTGAAGGACTATGCATCCTTGTATGATGAATTATGCCTGTTGTTTAGGTTTTAATTTTAGCATTGATCTCCTCTGTTTTATGTTCATGGGCTGTTTGCCCGGCTGTGTTGATGTTCGTCGCGTCCTCTTCACCGGTTGACGGACGGGGACGTGACATTGTTCCATGGATAATTGATAAGATTAAATCTAAAAATGTGGAGATCAAGAGAATCGAAGCCTCTCTGGAGTATTTTTAACAAAATTACCCAGGGGTTTTTCATTTGAGGAACACAAAAAAGATATTTTGGAGATGGAAGCTAAAAGAAGGGTTTATATTTTGGAGGAAGAGGCTTCTTCAAGGTTAAAGAGGAGAGTGTTGTGGTTACAGAAAGGGGATGACAACTCAAAGTTTTTCCATAATTTCATTCAAATTCGAAAGAACTCTAATTCCATTTGGAATCTCCATGATGAGGAAGGTATTGAGGTGTTTGGTCATGAGTATTTGGCCAATGTTGGTGTGATGCACTTTAGCAAGGTATAAAAGGAGTACCACAAAGATAATATCCTTCATATGATGATCCTCTGTGCTACTTTTCATACGCTCGTGAATGAAGAGAAGAATCTGTATCTTCAGGGTTCGGTCTCTATGGAGGAGTTAAAGAAGGAAATTAGCTCTATGCAAGTGAATAAAAGTCTTGGGACAAATGGATGGATTATCAATATTTTTAAAGGCTTCATGGATTTATTCGAGCGAGATATTATAGCGGTCATTGATGAATCTCAAATCAAAGGTAGAATTCTAGATATTTTCACTTATGTGTTTATTGCCTTAATTACTAAGAAGGATAATGGTCAATCTTTTGAGGATTTTAGACCTATTTCTTTATGTAACTATATCTATAAGCTTACATCAAAGGTAATTGCTAGAAGGAACCACTATATTCTCTCTCAAGGGGCTTTGCAGGAACAATTCACCTTCTTAGAGGGAAGGCAAATTCATGATGCTATCAGGACAACTCGGGAAGTCCTTCATTCGATCAAAGTTAAACATAAGCAGGATGTTATTGTCAAGGTTTATTTGAAAAGAACATATGATTAGGTAAATTGGATGTATTTTTGTTTGGTCCTTCTTCAGACTTTTTTTTAGTTGTGTACTATGAATTGGATCATGTCTTGTATGCAATTGGTTTCTTTTGTTATGTTGGTTAATGCAGTTGCTTCTTGTTTTTTTCACTCAGGGAGAGGGCTTTGTCACAGTTGTCATTTGTCACTTTATTATTTATTTTGGTTGTTGAGGGATTCAATAGAGCCCTCTATGATGCAAGGTTATCTGGTGAGCTTAAAGGTATTAAGATGGGTGGTAACATCGGTTTCAATCACATGTTCTTTGTGGATGACATTTTACTATTTTGTGATGGGTCCATACATGATATCTGTAAGATAAAAGGCATGGTTGATACTTTTCCTAAAGCTACTGGTATGACTATTAACACAACCAAATATTCTATTTCTTGCATAAATTTAGAGGAGGAGAGGATTGAATGGGCTATTGCGCAGTTCGATTTTCTAGTTATGGATTCTTAGATGGATATAAGATATCTTGGTTTCATCATCAAGTTGAATGATTATAGATTGAAGGATTGGGAATGTCTGGTGGGAAAGGTCGAAAACAAGATTAATTTATGGTGCAACTTATGGTTATCCAGAGGTGGTAGAATGATACTGCTAAAATATGTTCTTGAGGCTATCCCCGTGTTTTAGTTTTCCTTGGATTTTGTTCTGAGTGGTATCATGAATCATATAAAAAAAACATATTTCAATTTTATGTGAAATGGAAGTAAGAAAGAAAAGTGTTATCACTGGATTTCCTTGAAAAATATTACTCTACTTAAGGACATGGGGGAATGGGGTTTTAAACGTCCCTTTTGGTTCATGGAGGATATTTCTTCTAAGTGTATAGGGAGGATCTTAAAATGTGATAGCCTTTGGACTAGGGTTGTGTATCGAAAGTATATTTATCCTCTTTCTATTGAAGACTGGTTTCATGTGCGAAATTTGAGCTCTAGGAATATCTCTTCCATGTGGAGATACTTCCTGCATGCCTTCAACATTGTCGTTGACTAGTTGGCATGGAGGATAGGAAATGGGAGAATTATGCGGGTGGGCTCAAATCCATGGATTGGATGCAATAATGATTATTCGTTTCATAAGCACATGAAGGTTGTGCTTCTGGATCAAGGTTATTTGTTTCTCCATCATATTACTTTTGGTTAGAGTGGTTTAACTCAACCTCAGGCTTGGTTACAAGTTGATCCCTTTGGATTTTTGGATAATGAGAAATTGTTGTGGGAGAATTACATTAAATCCCTCAAGAACTATAATGCTCATTTGGATCACAGAGGCAATGAGATTTTATGGATCAAGAATCTTGAGGGAGGTTCTTATGCTCCAAGGTTGTCATTTGGCAGCTACATTCTCCACTAAAAACTAAGTTGTTTTTGTGGTTGGTGTTAGCTAAGAGAATTCTTGTCTGGGAGAATTTAAAAGTAGAATTTTATGAAGGACCTGGAAGGTGCTCACTATACAAAAGCAACGAGGAATCTGTCTCCCATCTTTTTATGTTCTGTCCTTATTTCCAAAGTATGTGGAAGTTTGATTCAAGGTATAAAGGTTTTATGTATGATTGGAGTGGAGAAGACTTGCAGGATGCTCTGAAAGCATGGTTCGGTAACCCACTTGCAGGGCATTTCAAAACTTTACCTATGTTAGTTATTTGGGGAACCCGTTTACCATGAAATAAGAGCATATTCAAGGAAAAGATGATTCTGTTTGAAGTGTATGCATATAAAAGTCTTGCTATTTTTTATCTCTTCTCCAATGCTCAGAACCCTCCTAAGATAAGAAGAGTAGTGGAGGAGATTATTGACAAATCTTATCACTGATTTTTTTTATGGAGCTTCACAAGGCGTTCCTGCGATCGAAGGTGTCAATGGTATAATTTTTTCTTCATATATGGAATGGTCAAAATTTGCAGCTAGGGCGGGTCTAAGCTCCAATAATAGAGTGAAGCTTCTGGCTTTGAAGCTAGTTTTGGTTTTGACCCTCTCTCTAGGGATCCAAAGGATACAAGTTTTTGGGGACTCTTTGGTTGTGATAAATTGGTTGAAGTTGAGGTGTCCTCCAAAAAACATATTCTTGAGGCCAATTTATGATGAAGTATTACAGATATCATCTCTCTTCTAGAATATCAGCTTCCATGATGTCTATAGAGAAAGAAACAACACAACTGATTATCTTTCAAAGGAGGGCCTCTTTTTGGACTAGGGTATCTAGAAAAGATGGAGGAGGTCAGAATGAACACCTGATGGAGGATGACCCATGTCCTTTTTATGAAAGATTTTCCAGAAGTCCTAGACAATACCATTTTGAAAATTAATCATTTGGGAAATTTTTTTTGTAGGATCTATATGATCTACATCTTTATTATAACTATTTTATGCTTGAATATTGTCTAAACAATTTGTTTGTGTGAGGAGGTCAACAACTGTTTATTTCGGTTTGTTGATGTATATGTTTGGAACTTTTTCTTGTGGATCCTTATCCGACATTATCTAAGAAAGGTTGTAAAACCATGAAAAAAGTGGTTTTTGTTTATAATAGAAAATTGTGATTGCGCCGAGAGGCGCTCTACAGCCCAGTATGGGGAGATCTTGCAACGTTACATGTAACGTTTGTAACGTTACTCTTGTAAATGTCGGCCATAAAAAATATTTTTTTTAATTATCCTCCAAAATAAATGTCGGCCGCAAAAAGAACCTAATATGGAGGAGATGTTGTAATGTACCTACCCAAAAAAAAAATAATAATAATAATTTGCCAAAAAAAAATGTCAATAAAAAAAACAACATAATATGGGGGAGATGTTGTAATGTTCCTAATTAACAAAATAATAAAAAATAAAAAAATCTATTATCCACAAAAAAAATGTTGGTTGTGCACATGGTTTTAAAACCATGTGCAAGGCCTCCTAAACAACCCATGGTTTATTGTACATGGTTTAGGTGGCCTTGCACATGGTTGTTTTAAAACCATGTGCAAGGCCTCCTAAACAACCCATGGTTTATTGTACATGGTTTAGGAGGGCCTTGCAAATGGTTTTAAAACCATGTGCAAGGCCACCTAAAAAACCCATGGTTTTATTACATGGTTTAGGAGGTTGTTGCAAATGGTTTTAAGACCATGTGCAAGGCCTCCTAAATACCCATGGTTTTCGAAGGGCTTTGCACATGGTTTTAAAACCATGTATGGGGGAGATGTTGTAATTTTATTTCCCAACAAAATAAAAAATAATAATATAATATATATATATATATATATATATATATATATATTGTACAGAGGAATCGACAATTGGCAGGTTTCGTACTTGCGTGACACGGGGTCGATTCTCGTCGCTACCACTATAACCCCTGAGCAGCCTACCCGACCCCCTTGACACTGCACATGAAGCCGACTTTCTGCATGAGGGGATTTGAACCTCCGACTTGCTTAACAGCCTCCACACCTTAACAAACGTAGATTTGGCCAACAAGCCAAACCCCTTGGGGGTAAAAAAATAATATAAAATATTACATGTCAGCATAAATAGTATTAAATATTTATACTAAGCTGATATTTGAGTGCAATACTTAAAAAGAGGTTTGTTGTAACGTCCCCGACTCTCTGACCGGCGAAGAGGACGCTACCATAACCGTAAACATCCGGGCAACTAGCCCATGAACATGAACATACATAAAAAAAAACCGAAATGATTGAACATAAAACATGCAAGGATGCATAATTACTCAACATACAGCGGAAGTAAACATACATTCAGGAATCAACATGTTCATCATGATTCATTAAACAGTAAATGTAATTGCAGAGATGAAATAGTCATGAATGCTTATCTTATGTAGAATTCATCCCGCAACCAGCTACGTCGCTGCAACGTTCCACCCAACCATAGGCCAGCGTGCTCATCAATCTCTCAGCAACACTGCCACCCCCGAGCTGGGCATGATTCCCCAAGGAATAAGGGACTAAGCAGGCTTACACATAGCCAAGGTACACAAATTAGCCAAGCCGACACAGTAGGGTTTATTAGGCTATAAAGGAGCTGGGAGAAGCTGAATGCTAAGCTGGTGGTATCGTTGGAGAGCTAAGGATGCCTACACCAGAGCTAGCCTGACTTCTAAGACACCCACACACACCTAACACCAGGAATCAATCCCTTCTCTACTTCATAGTCCCTCAGGCCTTGACTTCCCTTCCAGTGCCATTCAGGGGTTGTGGAGAAGAAAGCCAGTCATCTAACTCTGTTTGTGTGGCTCCCAAACACCAGGTTTCTCAAGCATACCCAACCTTTAATCCCACTCCACACAGTCCGAAGACCAACCACTGCATACCCGCAGTAAAACAAGCTATTCACAACTGGGACAGGGGAAATCGATCCCTGAGTCATTCTTGGCCCTATCGTGGCCAAAACGACTCAATAATGACACATATAGCCCCTAAAGCGTAGTTGAACCCACAACCAACAAAACACTGGAAAAACAACAGCCCGCTCTCAACAATGAAGCCATGGGAAACGTACACAGTCCAAAATGGAAAGGTAAATAGATCCTCAGCCCGTGCCTGGGAAAGAACATACACATAGACCATAATCGGTAAGGGAAAATACACGCCCCCATCCCAGAATGCCAACGGCCAAATCTGCACCCCCAAGCTCTCTACGTGAGATGGAAAAACGATGGAGAATCCCCCAAATGGTGCACGAGGAAGCAGAACGTCTCTACGTAAGATGAACAAGCTTGGGATAGTGGGAGAGTGGAAGCGTCCCATGCAGTCGTGGAGAGAATGGGAAAAATCACATGCCAAGATGGGGTAGTTGGATGATAACACAAGGAAAGGTGAGTAAGACAAAAAGGTGGGTGACAACCAAATGGGTTCAACAACTGACACATGGATTCCCCCCCCAAAGGCTCAAGGTTTAACAATCCCCCCCTATCCTTAGGAAAATCATGCCCTTTTCATTATCGTTGCACTGTCGTAGCTGGTTGTAGGTTCATTTTAATTAAAGTGCATATTTACATGATGCCAAAACTATAATGTGCCAGATGGCACGATATACCATTGGCAACGATCCCAATTTCCGAAACATAACACAACCAAATCGATGGTGGGGATTTTTCCTTTAGCTCCGCACCATGATTAATTACAATATATACATCATGTACCTCTTAATGCAAATGGGGTCAAAACCGAGGTATTACAATCCCCTCCCCCTTGGAATAACACCATCCTCAGTGTTCCAATACATATACAATTTACACATCCAAAATTTTAAAATTTTGCAGATTTGTCCCATGTTCAATTATTTACTTTGAACTTTCAGGACCAATCCCTTTGGCTTCCACGAGCTTCTCCTGCTGGTTCTCAGCTTTCGGCTCATCCCCAAGTCTAGGAACTTTGTGGCTGCTACCCTCTTGATGTTCCCTCGTTGGGCAGTCTCGGCGGTAATGATCTCCTCCGCATTTCCAGCATTTCGCTGGCTGCTTCATCTTTACCTGCTCAATTTCCCTTGAGTCTTCATGCCTGGAACGTTTCTTAACGGACTGATTGGACGAATGCCCCATCATTGATCCACTTTTCTTTCCTTTACGGATTGCTCCCAGAAGACTTTTTACCTCCTTTTGCAAACAAATAGAGTCTTGCAAAATCTGGTGGTTCATCTCATTTTT